>ML793169.1:365146-398110 GCA_009831015.1 Picea engelmannii
CTTACTCTTACTGTCCATATGCTGTATGATTGATTGATGACACATGAATAAATCTTGATAATTATTTAAAAGGCATAAAATTGTTTAAGCTTATAAACAACTGATTCACCCCCCCCCTCTCAGTTGTTCTAGTATTTCCAACACTATCTTTACATCATTTTGTCTTTGCTAAGTTGTCTCATAGAGCCTCTTACTGAATTTCCCTGAGTTACTGAGTTTTTTAAGTTTTTCTCAAGATTTCCTCAGAATTATCGCCCCTCTGTAGTTCAATTCAGAGCGTTGTTTCTTAATCAACGCTCCCCTAGAGTTTACCAAGGAGCGTTGCAACACTCTTGTACTTTGATTACCAGAGCGCCGATTTTTCTTTCTTTAAAAAATTGTAGACTTTCTTGCTTGCTGGGTATAATCTGTGGATCTCTTTCTCTAACTTAGATCTTATTTTGTCAAATATTGTTCTTTGTTTGACTGAAACTTGCTACTTTTAATTCTTTTAGTCCTTATTGAATTTGTGTTTCCTTATATCAAAATCAACTATTTTTCTCAAAATTGGTTTCTTTTTGCCACTCTTCTCGATTATCTGATTGATTGGAAAATTTTCATAAGGAAGGTCATTGATGACAATATTGTTTTCTTTATTTTTTATCTCTTACTCAATTCTAGAAGACTATAAAGTATGACTTTTGGTTTCTTAGTGTTCTTCTTTGATTGAATAGTTTGGTAGTTTGTTTTCCTTTTGGTCTCTTGTTTATTGTTGAGAGTGTCTTTGTTTGTACGTTGATTGCTTCTTACGTTTTCAAATCATAGTAGTGAACCCTTTTCATTATTAGTGAAAGAACGAAGCATTAGAGGAATATTTTAGTTTGAATCCATAATCAAACAAATAAATACTTGTATGAATTGGTTTTTGATATTGAAAAGACCTTCTTTATAATTTGGCAATTGTTTGAATTCTTGTTGAGAACAAAATAATATAAAATTTTGCATTCTTGAGTGTTTGTTAGTAACAAAAGGAAAGAAACTCTTCTCCTTCCCATAGCTAGAAGTTCATTGAAAATAAAGTTTGCATATCATTCTTTTTACCTTTTGGGGAAGTTGAGTCACAAACATCATCAGTTTCACTATCATTCACCCTTGTGTAACGAACAACCATAAAAATGAACGCTAATTAAAATAAAACTAGAAACTTTTATTTTTTGGATCTTTACACCAACAATATACTAGGACTAGAGATTTGGGATAGGATGTGAGAATAACTCCCCAAAGAATTCAAGACAAACACAAAATATTGTGATAGGGAGAGAAATTCCAACCTTCGTATAAGCATAGCTTGGATCCCCTTCTCACACGGGGGTTAAATAAGAGGTCGTGTGTGGGAGAGCAACGGAGATTATCCCTCCTAGGTTTAACCAATCGTAGTAGTATAATCATATATTGAGGGTTATTCTCGAGGATCAACTATTTTCATTTGGTCTCGGAGCTTCGTGAATCTCGAATCCATTCAAGGTCCTCTGGAGTTTATCAGTCCATTTGTCCTTAATTCTCTTGAATAATTTTGGACTTGATATCTTGCTGATATGTTCAGACTCGACTGTCGACTGTAACTATCCAAAGGATGACTACGGGTTGGTATCGTTAGTGGCCATAATATTTAGGGTCCTTACACAAGGTGATGGCGAAGGGAATTATTTGTTGTACCTGGAAGAGACATTGGTCAAACTCACTCGAGCTCCTTGGAGGGTAACCCATGGATAAAACCATGAGGGAACTTGCACCAAAATGTAAGTTTGTTAAGCAGACTGCCAACATAACTGGTCCACCTGCTCATATCCTAAACCCTTCTCAATTTGATCACATGATGTTGGATTTCATCACCAACTAGTACATTCATTGAGAAAAGACATTGTTTTGCTTGTTGGTTTTCTAGATTTTATTTTAGCGAGTGTTTTTAGTTTACTTTAGTTGTTCTTAAAAATTGGTACTGTGGTTGATTAAGGTCTTCGTAGATCACGTAGGATGCAAGGGTTTCCTCCAAAAGGCTATGAACCCCTACCTCCTAACTCACCTGAAGACACTTACTATGAAGAGTTCGAAAACCATTCAGACGTTGAGAGTGCTGCTACTCCTTTGCTAGCAAATCCTGAGAGAGTTGTAGTTACGGTTCAAGAATGTTCCACCCTTCTTGAAAATCCAGCCCTGGAAATTCCTCACGATCCATTCTTTGTCCGAGTAGACTCGTCAGGTAACATTGTAGTAGAAGACCACCCTAGCCTACCGTCAAGGCCATATAATCAACTAGATATGGAACCAATACAACCAACTTTCAACGAAGAATACACTACCCTTGTCCACTCTACTGAAATGGTAGATCCACAACAAACTCATTGATCGGTGTTATATATTCACTAAAAACCCTCAATTAAATTGTCAACCCGGGGTAAGTAAACTTAAAATTGTAGCATTATATGTGCCAAGGAAGAAAGGCTAGAGGTGGTATAGTCTAACTAAGGAAATGGGCTATCTGAGAACTAATCTATTCAAGCAAAGGCTATTAATGATCAAACCCTATCAAGAAATTTAAACTATTTACCCTAATTATTTTTTGAACAATAGATCAATGGATAGTCCTAAGAAAGAAAATTAAAACCCTACTTTAATCAAGTTAACTTAATCATTACAATGAGAAAAATCAAACTATCTATTTAATCTATTTAATGAGCAATAACAACAACAAACTAATCTAATTAATCTATTCAAATTCAATGAACAACAACATGTAAGAAAATAAACAAGAAAGAAACTACCCTATTAAAACAAGTAAGTAATAAATCAACTACCCTATAAAAACAAGTAAGAAAGGAAGAAACTACCTTATTAAACTTATGCAGCAAGTAAACTCAAATAAAAACTATTTAACAGTAAACTAATCAAATTAATAAGCAAGTGAACTATATTCTTAAGATAAACTTCATAATTACTTCTAATCTATAAAAGGAAATCTTAACCTATTGAATTAAAATCATCATGACAATAAAATTTAATCAACAACTACTCTTTAATCTACAATAACAAGAAAACTATTCTCTAATCTACAAAAGAAAGAAAAATTCAAATATAGTGTTGATGGTGATGTCTTCGGTGTCTTATGATATCACAATGGCATTTAACAACTAATGATAACTCAAGAGGGATAAACTCAATATTAACTTCTATAGAAAAGTGAAAGGTATGAATTAGGCAATCTAATGAGAACTTGGCCATTACAGAAGAAACATCAACTACCCTGAAAATCCATGTGATTCTTCAATTTGTGCATTAATCATCAACAGTATAAAAACACTATTCTATTTAATTCAATTGCATTCTTATGCTAATGTAAGCAAATTCACACTACTCAAGATTTACAACTAAGAACTAAACTCAAAAACAAACTTCAAATTAAAATTGCAATCTAGATCTAGAATGGAAATTGCATGAAATAAACTACACTAATCCTATTTTAACAATTTAAATTGCAAATGGAAATACTCATAAAAACATAATCCAAATCCTATTTCTATTTCAACATATGACAAGAGAATTAATAGGCAAACTAAAAAGAAAATTATATAAGCAAACTAAATAGAAACTAAATAAGAAAACTATGAATCAAAACTAAAACTAACATTTATCCATCCACCAAAACTTGCCAAAGAAACTATTAACTCAATTACTCTCTTTTAACTTTGTTTTAACTTATTCTATTTCAACATACAAAAATTCTAACTATCATCTAATTATACACAAGGTTTAGTGGCTTAAGCTTAAGCTTGTTTCCTATTTAATTAAAGAGACATGGCATATTAACACTATCTTTCATAATCAACCTGCAACAAGAAACTGAAACAATTAAGCTATGAACAACAATTACACAGTAAGTAAAAAAGGGATAAAAACACACGTACAAGAAATAAAAGAAATAACAATTACACTACTTGAATTCACTCTAACTAACTAAATATTCACCCAAACCACTGGTGGGCCCCCTAGCATGTCGTGGCTACTCCTCAATAGTGAATCACGAGCTCAAGCAACATGATTTCATCATTTAAATTTAAAACACAGTTTACATAAGTTTATGAAAATGTCTCGAAACAACAAAAACAATGCTAGCTTCACGATTATGAACTTAACAATCATTTATCCATTTTTCTGATCACTGTTGTGGTATTTATAGAGGCTACAAGTTGAGAGGTCAACCACTGGAAGGGTTGACCTCCTCTAAAAATAGTAAATTACACTTAATGCGTCTTAATCGCCGATGGCTTCTAGAAACTAAGTGAGCCAATAAACACCCAACATAACAACCCAATCCAAGTTGTCAGAAGCTCAGTAGCCAGTGGCCACGAGCACAAGCAAAAATCGTGTCACCGATTTTCCCATCATTGGCCGCTAATATGATAATTGCCAACTCGCCCACGGTTTTAGTGCAGGACGGAGTGTCGAATGGAGTATCGGATGCAATATTGTATGGAGTACTAAATGGAGTACCAAATGGAAAAACACCATGCGATTTTTACCTGTGACACACAGATCATGAATAAGCTTCTTGGAATCATTAAAACATGCTGAATTACACTTGAAACCATCATAAAACATCAATCATACGTACATGGTATACGCTATGGCGATTTAATACAAAAATCCTTCAAAATAGGAAAATGCACATATAATATTGGCCAAAAAGGATTTAATCATCATCATTAAATTAACCAAATCTCGAGCCCAACATTAACCCCACACCTAAGATTTTGCAGGTCCCACTGCAAACAAAAAGGAATTTCCCCACATGACTAAACTTGCTGAGAAGAATTAGCTTTAGAAGCTTCTCCCTCTCGCCCTTGAGATTTTTCGTTGTGCCTCTTATGTTGCTTCAATTGTGCCCTAATATTGCGGTTGGTTTTGGTCATTTCGTCAACCAACCGTTGAAGGGAATTCACCTTTTCTTGGAGTATTTCATTGTCATGGTGAAGATGCTCATCTAAAGTCTTCCTCTCTTCTAATTGTTGCAACAACTGAAAATTTTCCTGTTGTAACTTCTCAATGGCTGGATCAGGATCAGATATCTTGGAGGAGGGCTTAGATCCCTTGAAATATGTAGAATGTATATCAGTCTTAGGATTTGGGGTAGGCATCTGTGAGGTAGGAGTAATACGGGGTTTATAAGGAGAAGTAGGTTCATATTTTGTCTTTCTATGAGGCTCAAATTCGTCTGCAGACACTTCCCTGAGTCTTTTGTGAGGGTTTTGAGATCAGAGGATACTTGGATAGGGTCCGAAGTGGTCAGGGTTTTTTCATAAGGTTTTCCTCTTGTGATCTGGGTACTCTTTTGAAAGGGTCCTCTATTAAATCAATTAGTTCCTCTCCTATTTTTGGGGACTACAGGAAAGTCTTGTTGAATTACTTATTGTATCTTTTTGGGTGTAGGATCAAGAGATGTTGAAGGCATCGGGGGATTAGCAATAGGCTTCTTGGTCTTTTTGCCTGATGAGGCTGCAGGGGTATCAACAAATTTCTTGGATTTTTGTTCTAGTAAAGAAATAGCTTGAGCAAGTGGGTTTGGCGTCTTCGGAGAATGGGGTTTGGATGGGGAAATAGTCCTTAGATCAAGTGTCATTTTGCTAGTCTTGATTGTCAGGTGAGGGTTTGCAAATTGGTAAATGAACTCATCCCAATTTTTTCCCTATTTTTCCAATTCAGCCAAGACAAGAAGTTTGATAAGGCCATGGTGAAAGAGGTTGTTGTGGCAGTTGGTTACATTCTTCCTTAATTGGGAATACATCTTCTCCAAACTCTTTAAAAAGTAGAAGGGAAAGTTCAATGACTTATTGAACTCAAAGTGAGCTAATAATCAAAAGTGACTGGCTTTAAAGATGGAATGTCTACCTTCACATGTGATCAACCTGGTGATAACTATGAGAGGATTAATTAGCTCCTCTTTTATCCACTCCTTGGAGTATCCTTTAGCCCTAGAGATGTTCTGAAATTCTGGTTTGAAAACCCTGTTATAGCTTGATCGTGGCAACTGGTGGTTTTTAAACCATTTATCCCCAATTCTTGGAAGCTTTGTGGCTGCGGCTATGGATTCCTCAGAGACCCCGAAGGTGAGATACCCCAAGCGCGTTGTCTTTACATCAAAACCAAGGGTGAATTACATTGAAATTCCATCATCGTGGCCCTACAAGTGAGACAAAAATGACCCCCAACCTACGCGAAGGAACACTTCCCTGCACTGTGTGAACTCATGGATAGTGAAGAGTTAAGCATAGGAGGATGGATCATACCATTTGGGCATGATGACAGTGTGGGAAAAATGGACAGAGGGTGAAATTTGATAGAGGATGGGTGCAATCAGGCCAAGGAAGGGCACAATTAAGTAGAGGTTGAGTGTAATTAAACAGGGGTCGAGCGCAATGTGGACAGAGGTGAACGAAATGGGAGAGAGGTTGAACACGTTTAAACAGGGGTGAACACAATGAGAATAGGGTGAGTGTGAGGAATAAATGGGATAACCAAACTGAGTGATCCCTCCATTTTAGAGTGTGCCTAGGGTGGAACGGTTACTTTCATCAATGAAATCACACGCACGAGTTTCCATGTGTGTTATAACCCTAAATTGCACCACACATGCTTACCTGGCATTAGGCCAACTCATATCCTTTCATTGCCAAGACATCTTTTGAACAACCTCTTTGAAAATCCTCTTAAGTAAAGCCACATGCGCCCTAACCCACTACTGCACGCGTTGGAATGATGGCAGGCCTACTACTGCACGAGTTTGAACACTGGCAGGCCTACTACAGCCCGCGTTTACCTAACAAAGCACAAAAATAGGAAAGTTGCCGACGGGACAAAAAGCTATGGGTCAGTTAACTGAAACTCCCAGCCATGCATGGCCGAGAGTTCGTCCAAAACCCTAGCTTCTTCTAGCCTATAAAAGAAGGGGTAGGGGTACTATTTGGAAAAGGAAAAAACATAGCAAAGAAACTCTGCCCATTTGCCAAGTCCATTTGTCCCAACCCTTTAGCCTTTCCTCAAGCCTAAGGAGAATTAACGCAAAGCAGTTGGAGGACAAAGAAGAGGAGGAGCCCAGGATCAAGATCAAGGAACAGTGGCCGGTCTTGACTTCAAAATTGTAAGTTGATTCATTTTGAAAATAATAAAAGAATACTTTTCCCATCCCAATGCATGAGTTATATGTGATTTGTGTAATTTATGCTTGATTTCTAACCCTCAAGTAGAAAAGTAGCATGCATGTGTAGTGTTTTGTCTTGATTGCAGGTTAACTTTGGAAGGAGCCGCACGAGCAAGCAGTCAAGAGAGCAACGAAGGATCTACTCCAAGCATCAATAAAAAGGTTAGTAGCTCCTTTCCATGCATGTATCGTAAAAAGGGGTTTAAAGTTTTGGGTGGTAGGTTAAAAGGTCATTTCTTGAAGGTCAACATCTGCATGCAAGCCTAGCCCTAGCTTGTTAGTCCGTAGGGTATTATTTCCCAACAACAGAATTGGTGACTCCACTGGGGAAAATACTCTTAGGGTTTCCAGATTTAGTTGAGGTTTTTGGGTAGCTTAAAGGATTAGATTTTCTGTTTCTTTGTTTGTTTGTTTTCTGTTAGGTCAGAACTAGTAGGGAACCTAGTTCTTTATATCAGTTTTTCCTTGGCTGTTACTTGACGATAATTATCGGGACACACAGAGGTACACGCGGCCTGCAGAAGGCCTTCATGCATGTAACCCGTGCCCTAGCCTTATATAGCCCGCGTTTGAACACCTGCTGTAGAGGTTTCAATAGCGTGTAGGACTCAAAGAGCTTAAGAGGTAATCTCCCTCTTCCCTGTCAGAATTATACATTCTCAGGGGGCTTTCTGGATCCTGTCTGAGTCTTGCTGGTTTACAGTCTTGTTTCGGTTTGCTTTATTGTGTGTTGTTATTCTTTGCAATTACTTTCCTTTTCTATTAAAGAAGAAGCATCCAAGCCTTCAGGAGACCCTAGTTGTCAATACCAGAGGCCTTTTCCAGGTTTGGGCTGCCTGTGTTTAGTTTTGTCTTAGAGGTTATACATACACATGGCCTATGCAAGTACAGCCCGCAGGTACCCGCGCGCAGTTGTGGGTCAGCACGCGTTTTCACACGTGCTATTTCAGTGACAGTAGCGGGCTTGATAGGTTTCTTTTCAATCAGGGTGGGGCAGTCATCCCTTCCTATGGTGAGAAGTGTTCCTCTCAGGGGTTTGAGTCTAGGTTTTCACAGTCAGTAGGTTAGGGACTCTTACCCTTAGCCTGTTTTTTCTTAGTTGATAATTGATAGAAAAGATAAAAAAGAAAATTTTTGTTTTATGGTTTTTAGACAAGCGTAAGAATTGGTACTTTCTTGATTTCCATTATGTGTCTTTGCTCTGTTTCTTTACGATCTGCGCTTTAAGCCAAAATTTTATTTTGTTTTCTTGGTTTTGTGCTTGTCGGTATTTTTCCTTTGTTGCTTCATTTAGCACTCAAATAAAAAAAAATACCATCTCTTTTTTCATTTTCTTCTTTGTTTGAATATTGTGTTGTTGCATCAATAGCTAGGAAGAAGTATTTTGTTCATAAGTTTCTGCAGTGCATTTATAGCATAAGTAGCTCATAGTCGAGCGAAATTCCTTTATGTTTGCTGCATGAAATCTTCGAAAAATGGAAAAGAAAAGAAGTCTTTCTTTGTGAAAAGTTGTTGATTTTTGCATTTCAGTAAAAGTCTATTGTTTCCAACATTTTTCATTCGTTTTTGCTTTGAGTCTTTACACACCAACAATTTCAAATTCATACCTTGTGACGTAAAAAAGCCCATAAAAGCAACACTAATTTAAAATCTATTAGACTTTTTGTTTGTAGGGTTCATACACTAGCTCAGGACTAGGGCCTTGGAATAGGTTGGAGAGGAAACTCCCCAAGGCCACTCAAAAAAAAACATTGGAGTCTGTGATAGGGAGTGTAGAAGTCCAGTTTCGTGGAAGTTATCTGGGACCCCCCTCTAACACAGGGGCTAAACATGAGGTCGCGTAAGGAAAGGTAGCAGAGATAACCCCTCCAAAGCCGAACTGAGCGTAGTGGAGAACACATATCAATGATTTGTTTTGGGATTCCGTCGTTTGCATTTGCCATGGGGCTTCGTGGGTCTCAAATCTGTTCGAGGTCCTCAGTTGTCTTTCAGACCATTTGCTCTTGATACCCTTGACAGGTTTCGGGCTTGATACCCTGCTCATTCTGGTCTACTCGACTATTGACTGTACCCGCCTGGTGACTGTTCGCGTGTTGGCAAACTAGTTGCCAATATTTCATAGGGACATACACAGGTGACTGCGGGGGTATACCGCGGTACCTAGGACAGACATCAGGCCACACTTTGCAGAGTATACCCGAAGGGTGCTTCCGTTTTCGAGTTGCATTTGCACCGGTAAGTTGCTCTAGTGTTGGTTGTTGTAACTGTTCTTCAAAATAGTTAGTGATTGCTTGTCTTATCTTTTAGGGGCTTCTTTTTTAGTGTGTGTTACTATTTGATCATGTAGAATACCTTAGCGTGTCATAGATATTCTCACACAGTGGAGGATCCAGAGCTCCATCGGTCACGAAGGCTTTTGGGGCTGCCACCGGTTATACTGGAGCCACCCCCGCCACCATTGAGGCAGAAGCTAGACCAACAAGGGTCTTTCGAAGAAACTGGGTTACAAACCATTGTGCCCAAACAACTCCCGGAGGAATCAACCACCAATCTTGGCTCGGTTGAAACCCCCAACACTGATACTTGGTCGCCGGTTATTGTACCAATCCAATTTTACGAACGCCTGTCAGTGCCTCACACAGTGATGGAACAAAATGCTATTACTTCTTCTAGGAATTCTTCCATTCCCACCACCATTGCTACCATAGGAGAAGCATCTCCTAACTTGCCCTTGTCGATGGTCCGGGCCACCATGGTCTCGGCCTCAACTATGTCACACAGTGGACCGACCCCATCGATTGTGGCGGCCACAAATCTCTTCACACCCAGTGCGACAGGCTCTCCATTCTCATACGGTATGCCTAGTTCAGGCACAAGTCCTGCACTCACTAACTCCACTTTACAGACTTTGGGTCTGGGGGCAGGGAGCTCTAACGCTCCTCTACAAGGTCAACTTGGGGGCATTCTTGTCCCTTTTAATTCTTTCCCTTACGCTGGAGGTCATATCTCTCCTTCGTCCCCTTCGCTTGGTGGTCTGCATTAGCAGTCCGCCGGGCAGCCTACACATACAAGTTCATTTGGAGCCGGGAGTCAAGGAACACCTGTGCAAACTCAGCCGGTAGGTTCATCACCGTTTGTTTGGAACGGGACATTTGGTAACAACACTTTCGCATCCACCGCTTTCCCATCTGGGGGCACCCCCATTTTTGGACAGTCTACTCCGGCGCAAGGTACTATTCCTATGTCGGGGGCACATATAGCAGGACTCTGGAACTCCGGTCAAGGATCCATTCCTTCCTCTGGAATGCCGTTCTGGGGTAATTATTTCCATAGTCAATGGAACCCTGGACAGACTTCTATGCCTCTCCCATCAGGACCGACATGGGGTAATCCTTCCCAAAGTCCGTCAAACACAATGAATGCCCAACATCTCATGTCCTTTATGGGGAATCATCCAATGATGTCTCCACAGATGCAAAATCCTTACGCTGGTCAGGGCCATGGTCTCTACCAGAATCCGGGCCAGCAACCAAACTTTTCCTGGCAACCTGGTGCCAGTCAAACTCTAGGACCCTTTTTTCCAGGCTATTAGCAGCAACCCAAACTACCATACCTGGCGACGTTACACTTGCCAGATTTGAAAAGGTTGTTAAACGATCCTATTTGTCACGATCCATGTTAGCCTCCTATGCCAACAAAGTTTCCTTCGGACATCCCAAAGTTCGAGGCCAAGCCTAACGAAGATCTAGGTGATCACGTGACTACTTTCCATCTTTGGTGTTCATCTAACTCATTGAAAGATGACTCCGTCTAGTTGCGATTGTTTCAACGCACTCTTATAGGGAGTGCCGTGAAATGGTACATCGAGCTTGATCGCTCATGATATTCTTCTTTTGGTGAACTAGCAATGGCCTTCCTTAACCATTTCTAGTTACCTATGAGATATGACGTCGGCACAGATTTGCTTGCCAATTTCAAACAGACGACAGTGGACCATATCTCTGACCATATCCGAGAGTGGCGGTGCCGAAAGAGTCTAATCAAAGTACCAGTCCCACCAGCATTCCTGCTGGAGTGGTTCCTTAAGTATTTAGTCCCTCAATTGTCCAAAGATGTCGTGACTTCAGGATTTTTCTCCGAAGAAGATGCCATCACGAGGGCTCAACATTTTGAGCTCATCTATTCTTAGTTTGGTTTACTGTACAACATCCTTCCGGATGCACCACGATCGATACTGGATAAAACTAGATAGAGAGCTGGACCACATGCCGATGGTATTGTTGGTTTAGCACAAACCAAGCCCGCTGAGCAATTGACAAAGAAATTGCAATAGTTATCTATACAACACTTAGCGGCCAACCAGACTACTGCTTTTGCTGCTCCTCCTACCCAAACGTCGGAAGTACATTCTGTGCAGACGACTAACCCAAAGGCCACCCAGCAGCCTGAAGGGAAGAAAAAACAACGTAAAAAGGGTAAGGGGGAGAAAAAACCCACTGATAATGCTGGCAAGGGAACCACAGAAAAATAGAAGGCGAGATATCCATGCAACTTGTGTGCGGAAGACCACCCGACCCATCTATGTCCTTGACTTGCAGAGGCCTAGAAGCTTGTCACACAACAACAACAAGCCGTGTTGACTAATCCCTTTCAGCATGGGCAAAATTTAACTCAAGCCTCTACAAGTGCCGAAGGGGGCAGCCAGGAAACCTGCCTTCCTCCAAATAACTCCTCATCCGCGAACGTATATATGGTTAGGGGTGATGCTTTAATAACGACTAGAGCGCACGATTATAGTAAACTAAGCGCTTCTAAGAAGGGTAAATAAGCCGAGATCCCATCTCTTCCTCTACAGATCTAGAAGACGTTGGGTGAAACAATGACACGCATTCCAAAGGGTGCATTTAAGAAAGCTTCTCATAACCCAAACGTAAGGGCCGCCCAGAACTACTCTGTGGTGGAAGATTTATCACAAACCCCTTGTGCGATGTCCGCTTTGGAAGTCCTCCAAAGCTGCCCTGCTTAGAGGAAAGCCTTGTTGACCGCTTTAGGCTCTACTGAGACTTGTAACTTGGGTACGATCATGTTAGATACGACCGACTTAAAACCTCGTCTGCCTTACCATGTCGCGTTTCAGATAGTAGTGGCTCATCCCACGAAAACATTCACACGCAATATCTTTCGCACGGTGGTCGACGAGGGCACCTCAACGTGCGTTATGTCGTTCGCATGCTGGAAGGCCATTGGTCAGCCCGCTTTGTCTCCATCACCTACTCTCCTCACTACGTTCGATGGTCGTTCTTTCTAACCACATGGCATCATTCCTTATTTCCCCGTGTAGTTAGGAGGGAAGACTGTGTGCGTCAAAGTAGAGGTAGTCGATGCTCCCCTAGAATATAACCTCTTGTTAGGTTAGAGTTGGACTTATGCTATGCAAGCTGTGGTCGCTACAATTTTCCGAGTCTTGTTGTTTCCACACGAGGGTTGGATAGTGACCATTGATCAATTGTCTTTCTCTAGGACTGAACCAGCTTTGGGGGCATCCACGGTTCCCATGATTGATAATCCACAGCCCGATGTCGTTAACGTTGGAGTTGGTTTGTGCCCATCCTTGATGGGTACCTTCGATTATCCACCTCCTCATGACGATGTCAAGTTTATATCGAATCACCACAAGGATGAGTTTTTTCACGTTTCGTCGTTCCGCACAACTTACTTTGAGGATCCGTGGATTCTTCCTTCCCCATCAGCCATGATGGATGAGACAGGGCACTCCGGCATGTCCATGCCCTTGTCGGCCGCTGAAGTAGCGTACTCTTTAGTCCAGCAAGATTCAACTAACCCTAATCCAACTCCCGCACAAGAGTTGGATCCACTTCTAGAGCCTATTTGGGCTCAGGATTCTCTTGCTACCACCGATTCATTAGACTTAGTCTTGCCTTCTGACGAAGCAGTAATCGAAGCAATGACTAGTCCGGACAAACCCTGGGACGATCTTCATCACATATCATATTTCCTACCAGAGTTACGCCGAATTGAGGCAGGAGAATTCACCATCACCATGACGGGAGATCATCCATGTCCTATTAACCTCTTAGCTACACAGGAAATTTATGCTGAGGGGAATATGGCGACTATCACTGAAACTATACCTATCGATATCTCCCAAAACCCTGGCGTCGTGGAAAATGTCTTCGTTGGAGCGGACTGCTCCCCCGAAGAGATTCAAACTTACACGGATCTTTTCAAATAATTCCACGACGTTTTTGCCTGGTCTTATGAGGAAATGCCAGGTATTGATCCAAAAATAGTTGAACATGAAATCACAACGTATCCTGATGCTAAGCCTGTTCGACAAAAAATTCGTCCAGTTAATCCTAGGAAAGAAGTAGCCATAAAGACAGAGGTTGAGAAATTGCTCAAGGCAGGGTTCATTTACCCTATCCATTTGACTCAATGGGTGTCAAAACCCGTGCCGGTCAATAAAAAACAAGGCACGATTCATGTATGTACCGATTTTCGTGATTTGAACAAGGCATGTCCAAAAGATAATTATCCAACCCCATTCATCGACTAGATCATTGATGAATGTTCCGGTTGTGAGGCCTTTTCTTTCATGGATGGTTTTTCAGGCTATAACCAAATCCAAATCAAACCTGAGGACCAACAAAAAACGACATTCATTTGTCCGTGGGGTACATTCGCCTATTGTAAGATGCCTTTTGGCCTCAAGAATGCTGGAGCCACTTTCCAGCGGGCCATGTCTTTTGCGTTTCACGACCTCAAACATATAGTCGAGGCCTATCTAGATGATCTAGCATCATTCTCTCGCAAGCGAAAGGATCATCCTATGCACCTCAGACTAATCTTCGAATGCTGTCGCTACTTACAGATTCGCTTGAATCCCAACAAGTGCAGATTTTGCGTCACGTTAGGATGTTTGTTAGGTTTCATCGTATCAACCACAGGGATCATGGTGGATCCTCTTAAGGTGGAGGCAATAATCCAGTTGCCCCCCCCATGCACAATCTTACAACTTCAAAGTCTTCAAGGCAAGGAAAAATTCTTACGACGCTTCATCGCCAACTATGCCGAAATCACCAAGGGCTTTATGAGTTTACTAAAGAAGGATGTTCCCTTTTTCTGGGACGAGGTTGTTCAACGCTCTTTCGACGCATTGAAACACGCCCTCACAATCGCGCCTCTGCTACGGCCACCTAATTATAACAAGGATTTCCTATTATATCTGGTTGCCGCAGAGTCAACCATAGGCATGGTTTTAGTTCAGGAAGATGATTAGTTTTTAGAATACGTGATCTATTACCTGAGCTGAGGCCTCGTAGAAATGGAACTTAATTATTCCCATCTAGAAAAACTTGCGTTGGCAGCAGTTCATGATGTTCAACGGTTTCGTCACTATGTTTTGTTTCGCAAGACCACCGTCGTTGCTTTCGTGAATCCATTCCAGTACATGTTGACACGACGAGTTATCGGTGGAAAAATCAGTAGATGGATGGTCATCCTCCAAGAATTTGTCTTAGACTTTGTTTCAGCAAAGTCCAAAAAGTCATTGGTCTTCGCAAAACTTATTTCGGAGCTTCCGGTTGAGTCAGGTGACGTTGTGCCCGAGGAATCGCCTATCCGGGGGGATATGTTTTTGATTGAATATTAAGACCCCTGGTACAGAGATATACTGATCTATCTCCAGACTTTGAAGTGCCCCACCTCTGCTTCTCGTGATGAGCGTCAGCGGATACGCCATCAGGCTAAGAACTATCTCATACTCGATGATACGTTGTATCAAAGAGGTGTAGATTGCGTCTTACGTCGATGTCTGACTCATGAGGAGGCTGTCATAGTGCTCAATGATTGTCATACAGGAGCTTGTGGTGGTCACTTATCTGGGTTGGCAACAACCCAAAATATTTTACGAGCAAGTTACTTCTGGCCCACACTTATCAAAGATTGTATTGAGTCGGTCAAGAAGTGCCATCTGTGCCAAATCTTCTCGTGGAAGATGAGGGCACATCCATCTCCTATGTTTCATGTCATCACAGTTGGTCCCTTCACTAAGTGGGGGATTGATTACACTACATGAAACCCCCCATCAACAAGGGGGCATCGCTATATCATAGTAGTTGTCGACTACTTCACTAAATGGGTCGAAGCTATGCCAACGTTTAAAGATGATGGAGAGACTGCAACTCTCTTCTTATTCAACCAGATTATAGCATGGTTCAACATCCTGAGAGATATTTTCACTGACCATGGTAGTCACTTTCAGAACCAAATGATGTCCGAATTAACATCAAAGCTTGGGTTACGGCAAGAACACTCATCACCTTACTACCCCCAAGCCAATGGGCAGGTGGAAGCTGTAAACAAAACTCTTAAGACGATTCTACAGCGAACCATCAACTTAGCCAAGTCAAACTGGCATTTGATGTTATACTCGGCATTATGGGCTTATCGAACATCAGTTAAGACTACAACCGGTTTCTGACCTTTCCAACTCGTTTATGGGCTGGAGGCAGTCTTGCCCATCGAATGTCAAATCCCATCTCTGAAATTGGCAGTACAGTTATTGCCAGACACTTCTCTGCTTGAAGAACGGTTAGTACACCTTGAGCATCTTGATGAGCAGCGTCGCGATGCGGACCTGGCCAATGACACTCATAAACATAAGGTCAAGTGTCAATATGATAGGTTCGTTCGTCCTCGGATTTTTTCTGAAGGCGACCTTGTCTTGGTCTATGACCAAGACAAGGACACACTGGGGGCAAGAAAGTTTAAACCCATGTGGTTCGGACCCTTCATTATTAAAGAGGTGTTAAAAAAGGGTGCTTATCGTTTGGTTGATTTTGAAGGGAATGCTTTGGCGGAGCCTAGAAATGGGCTCTACCTCAAGAAGTATTACTCGTAGAGCAGTCACTGTGGGTAACTTTTTGTAACATATGTATGGTCTTTGTACTATTACTTTTTTAAGTTTCTTTTAAAAGTGTTATGGACGTGTCATTGATGTTATCTTTCATCAATATGGCAGATTTCAAGTGAGTCCGAGGTGTTCGTTGGGTATGCGGACGGTGCTAGTCGATACACGCGGAGGCTTGCCTCCTCAGCTTGGGTAATCTTTACACCACAAGGTCAAATGTTATCTTCCGGGGGTATATGCTTAGGTGACACCACAAATAATGTCGATGAGTATAGTGCAGTTATTGAGTTGCTTCATGACGCTTTGTCATTGGGTATCTCTCATCTCCGGGTCTATCTAGACGCTCAACTGGTTGTGTCGCAACTAAACAGAATATACCGGGTACATGATCCAACTTTACACCGACGATTCCTTAGGGTACGTCTCTTGGAACGCAACTTTGATTATATCACATATTTTAATGTTCCTAGGAGTCTAAATCAAATCACAGATACTCTAGCTAATCACATTTTAGATTGGCATCTTGCTCACATATAAGAAGATCATGAAAATAAACATGTAAATACATTCTTGCACACATAATCCATAAGACACAAAAGAGATAAAAACCATATATAAACATCATAAAATCCTCAGAGTACATAGATGGGCGCAAGCACCTCAAAAGTGGGAATAGTTACGAGTCACCAGGCTTATGCCCTCAAAAACTATATATACAATAAGGTGCTCGTGGCACATAAAAAGTCTCAAAGTCTGCTCAGGGCCTATGGGCCCTGTTATAATCATCTACAGCGTAGGCTAAATTCCTAAACAATCGGACCCATGTCCGAGGTGCCCCCACAACATGAGTCTGCATGGATGGCGGCAGGTCCTCTATCTCTGCCATGGGAACTGTGCGAGTGAGCGCAGTGAAGTTCCGCTCAACTCGCCTAAGAACCCTCTCGGCCTCTCCTGCTGGGAGGTTCCCTGCTACTGTTGCTCCCCCAGCGGCGGCGACAGCGGCTTCTGGCCGTGGGCGACGCCTGTTTCGTGCATAGTCGGCAGGTCGCACGGGTCCCACATCTGCATCCAATACAAAGTTCACCCATCAAAACCTATGGTATACAAAAACATGATATATATATCAAAAAGACATAAAAATTACATATGTAAACAAAAAAAAACTGTATAAGAGGAGACTTACCCATCTCCCCTCACTCCTCAACAGGAGGCACTGGTATCGTTGGATCTCTGGAAAAGTCGATCCCTGCGTATGGGTAGTCCTCAATAGCCGGGATCTATCGTGACAGCCAAGAAAAAAAGTTGTCGTTGAAGGCCTCCACGGTCCTTCCACCACCCTGTCGCGACAGTAATGCTGCCCATCTGCATAATGCGGGGAAAGTGGCCAGATGTCCTCGTACTGTCAGCCAAGGACTAAAACACGGAACTCTCTCAAAGAAGAATGAACAAAGGATGGTCCCAAACCCGAAGTTCCTGTGTGTCCGCTGTCGGCATACTGTTAACTGACTCTTCATGCACTCCAACCGTGTGGTACTCCAATAAAAAATGTGTGCATTCATGCACTGGATCGCACAGTTCATCTGTGCGCGCGAAGCCTGATGCACGGCTGTTGAGCTGGTAATCCGCCCAATAAGCAGTAAAATAGTCTGTAGGGTGAGACTGGTAATCCTACTAACATGCACCGAGGAAGTCCTAGGATCGGTCCCAGCCTCACAATACTCATCTATCAGCTCCGAGACTTTGCTCGGCCCCGCAGGAAATGTCTGAAAGTTGACTGGTTCCCCTCTCCTCGAGAGGCCAGTCAAGAAGTAAATGTCCTCGGTGGTGGGCACCAAGGATTTCCCCTCTAGCATGAATGCCTCTGCATCAGGGTGCCAATAATCAACCAAGGCGTTCAGTAGCCTTGGTTGCGCGCGCATAAATGGACATAGAAAGAATTTCACCAACCCACACTGCGTCAACACGGCCACAACATTTGGATCTGCAGCCACTAACTCATTGGCGGACTCGTGCTCCCTCTCCCTCCACTGAACATACATCCTGCCAACACAACAAAGCAAAAAAGGAGGGTCAATACTTTTATAAATTGGTTTTTTCATTACACGGGGAGGTACCCGCGGCCTGTAGAGGCGACAGTCACGGGTACCCACGGGCAGGGTTTTCTCTGCCCACGGGTACCCGTGGGTTGTCCCTAGACAACCCGCGTTTGCCTAGGGCCGACCTTTTTGAGGTCGACGGCCGCCCCCAAAATCAACTCAAATGCTAAAAATGAAGTATTGAATAGCAAGACAAGGGAGTTTGTACTTACTTGGTCCAAGTAGAAGTCCGTTTCGTCCACTGTAGCTCCCAGAATTACGATCTTTGGCAAAGGGGGTCTTTTGGCTCCAGAGTCAATTTCCAAATCAGCAATGGTGATAATGAGCTGTCAGCTTCTATTTATAGAGTTTTTGGCCTCTTTTTGTCACTTTTTTGGGCCCCTTTATCAGTTTCTTTATACCAAAAACCATTTAAAGGGATCCAGGCGCTATACGGAAGGGATTTGAGCAGGTATTGGGACAATTTTTGTTGAGTTTCGAAAAATAAATAAAAAATTGGACGGTCCATAAAAAATTATTTCTTCAAAAATCAACTTGAGCATATAGGGTAGGATTTCATACCAACTGTTGCATCTCGTTGCCTTTTGTTCTTATGAAATAGGATCGATCCCATCCGTTTGTGACACAAAACCATCATATCTTCTCTAGAAGCGTCGCAACTTGGTGGTAGAGCTTACCAAAACATGGATACCCTAGGTAGGTCCTTTTTGCATTATGGTGTCCATGCCGTTTTTAACAACATTGTAGGCTCGAGAGTCTGGATAGTCTTTCCTGAATACGAGTTTGAGCCTCATTTGCATGGGTCTTTTTCACTCTTTTCCTTACCCTCGGGACTCCCAAAACATAACGGGTCTCCTTTTAAGCCCTTTTCAGACCCTGTAAACATGAAAAGATTGTCGAGCGATCTTGTGATCTTTCACGCTCGTTAAACTGAAATTTGAAGTCACGTCTGTTCGGCGGTAGTTTACCCCTTTTTCGGTCTGGACGGTCAACTGTACGAACAAAGGCATACTCTATTGAATTCCCATTCTTTAGAAGAGTATCCTTCGGTATAATTTTATTCCTTTTTCAAGCCTGAGGGACTAAAGTTACGAAAAAGAAACCCCCCTGGAGTCCATAGTTAAGCTCTTTTCAGACTCCCCTAAATTGAAAAGATCGCCGAGTGACCTTATTCTTTCACACTCATTAAACTGGTCCAGAAGAATATTCTTGACGGAGTCCATAGTTAAGCTTTTTTCAGACTCCTTAAAAGTGAAAAAATAGCTGAATGATCTTGTCCTTTTCACACTCGTTAAAATGGTTTTGAATTGACGTCTAATCGGTGCTAGTTTATCCCTTTTTCGAACCGATTAGACTATTGTCGAAAAAGGTACCCCAATGGAGTTTCCTTTTATGCTTTTTAAGACTCTATAAATATGAAAAACCACTGAGCTTCCCTTATCTGGGCTCGTTAAACTTACATCGAAGGACGTTACCATTGTGTGTTCTATCAACTGCATTTGCATACCTTACCCATCAGCCTAGTAACAGTTTTCATCTGCGTCTTAACACCTTTGGCCACTAGAGGATTTTTCTCAAGTATCATTTCCCTAAAACATCAGTCTTGTCCTTGTTCCTCGAACTTGTATGTTTGCAGAACTCGTTCCTCCATTGTAACGTAATATTCCTTTATTCTTTTTCACAAATCAGCAAAAAGAACAAAAAAATCAAATATACCCCAAAAAGAGGATGGGAAAAGTATTTTCTTTATTGGCAGCATAATGAGTCGCCCTTGGATAAAGCACATCTGTCCATTTGATCATCAAACTATGGGATGTAGTACGACCTTAGGAAGCTTTTTCTCGCTATATAGAGTTGTTTCCTCCACCATTTGGTTACTCTTCTAGACATATGGAGAGTTTGCGTTGCCTCCTGCTTCGTAGACTTATGATTAACAGATATGTTGCCTGCATCTTATCACTTGTCGTGCTATTGTCCAAGGGTAGTTTTTCACTGAGCCTGAGTCGGCCCCTCTGCGATATGTCTCTTGTCTACATACCCGGCCATCCTGAACGTCCAATCAAGTCTTTGTTCGAAATCACTGAAGCCTTCAGTCCGATCATCAAGATTATCAAGTTCATAACTGACGAGCCGTCGAAGACCTCTGGGTAGTGCAGTCGTACACTCATAGTACACTCCTACCTGAGTTTTAGAAGACTTTGAATTTGTTGCTCGAGCTCTGAAGTACAGCCATCAGGCCAAATTAGCTTCTGGGAGATGGATACTCTACATGTATATCTTTCTGATTTCGAGATGTAGCTCCGCTGTGTATTGTTTGCGGCTACTCTTAATAGTTATTTGACATGGATCTACAGTGTATTTGATTGGTAGCCATGGTTCTATTTCATTCCGAGCATGGGTATGCCCGCCTCGGTGAGACATTTGTTATTTTGCAGATGACACCTCCTGGTTCTTGATCCTTGGGCTCACTCATTCAGCATATCAGTACAGATTGGTAAAAGATTGGTAATGTATTTCGGCCATCAGATGCTCTTCTGACCTCACACATTAGGGGGAATCTGTTATAACCCTAAATTTCACCACACATGCTTACCTAACATCAGACCAACTCATATCCTTTCATTGCCAAGACATCTGCTGAACAACCTCTTTGAAAATCCTCTTAAGTAAAGCCACATGTGCCCTAACCCACTACTGCACACATTGGAATGATGGCAGGCCTACTACTGCACGAGTTTGAACGCTGGTAGGCCTACTACAACCCGCGTTTACCTAACAAAGCACAAAAACAGGAAAGTTGTCGACGGGACAAAAAGCTATGGGTCAGTTAACTGAAACTCCCAGCCATGCATGGCCGAGAGTTCATCCAAAACCCTAGCTCCTTCTAGCCTATAAAAGAAGGGGTAGGGGTACTATTTGGAAAAGGAAAAAACATAGCAAAGAAACTCTGCCCATTTGCCAAGTCCATTTGTCCCAACCCTTTAGCCTTTCCTCAAGCTTAAGGAGAATTAACGCAAAGCATTTGGAGGACAAAGAAGAGGAGGAGCCCAAGATCAGGATCAAGGAACGGTGGCCGGTCTCGAATTCAAAATTGTAAGTTGATTCATTTTGAAAATAATAAAAGAATACTTTTCCCGTCCCAATGCATGAGTTATATGTGATTTGTGTAATTTATGCTTAATTTCTAACCCTCAAGTAGAAAAGTAGCATGCATGTGTAGTGTTTTGTCTTGATTGCAGGTTAACTTTGGAAGGAGCCGCACGAGAAAGCAGTCAAGAGCGCAACGGAGGATCTACTCCAAGCATCAGTAAAAAGGTTAGTAGCTCCTTTCCATGCATGTATCGTAAAAAGGGGTTTAAAGTTTTGGGTGGTAGGTTAAAAGGTCATTTCTTGAAGGTCAACATCTGCATGCAAGCCTAGCCCTAGCTTGTTAGTTCGTAGGGTATTATTTCCCAACAACAATGTGTGAGCGTCGATTTTGAATTTGAAGGCATGTTTTGGGACGCAATCATAATGATGAAGAGGTTAGATCAATGTCCAAGTCTTTGAATTGGACATTTGATCTTGAAAATGTCTAAGTTTACATCATTCAATCTCGATTGCCATGAACTAATTCAAATAAATGCCATTGATTCCTGGTTACCTGAAATTGTGGACAGTTATTGGTGTATACTTTCATATGGCACTTCATCTGGCACCTCATATGGCACTCCATATGGTACCTCTGTGTGAAATGAAATTTTACCTCCTGTAATGGATAGCTTGTAGTCTTAGAATGATTTTGAAAGTCACGGTGAATAGGAGCAGAGGAAGAGTCTTCCATTATTATTTATTTTTCCACCATGCTTACTCAATCCACTCACATAAGACATGTAATCTCAACTCTGTAATGAACAGTCTGTAATGAAAATAAACCAGTTAAGTGGTATGTTAAGGATATGTACAACAATTTATAACACACAGGAAATTAACATTTCAAAAAATAAAATAACTGTTGATTTCATAGTCTATGTCATAAAAAACACGACACATATATTTTTACAAAGATTCACTTCTTATAGGAAATATTATCATTTGTAAACTTATGAAACCCCTCCCCCACACCTAAGTATTGTGACACCTCACAATAAAAAATATAGGAAACTAGTCAGTTCTCCCAATAGCTGAAGATTTACATGTTGTTAAGTGTAGAGATAAATTTCACAGATTGGTTTGACGAGACGGTTAGAAGATGGCCCCACCTATAGGATAAGATATCCTATATATAGATAGGAAGAGGTAGGCAAGAGAGTTTCAAGATAGAGAGTTTCAAGATAGTCTCAAAGTTAATTCCCAATGGAAAATTTATGGAGTTCATTAACCTTAGCTTAACCATACATACTTCATGTCATCTTTGTCTACAAGTAATGCCGTACATCAGGACAAGTTTAAATTTCTTATTTATTTTTTGTTAGATTATCATCCTCGCTAGGTAGAATGCCCCACTGCTAGCAATCCTGTTCAGTACTCTGATGGGTTTACCTAGTCATACCACAAGCCGGTACTCACTGCCAACAGACCTGTTCAGTATCCCGACGGGTTAGCCTCTTACACCCTTAGAGACTGGCCCTCCATATTTTAAGATTTTAGTATAAGATTTCTTTGTGTAAGAAGATGGGGGGACAACTCTGAAAACAACTTTTTTTTTTCAATTGGGATGGTATTTATGTTACAATATGACTTCCCGTTATATATTCCTTAGTGATTTTCCTGATGTAAGGGGTACTTAAGAAAACGTAGCCTATCTAAAGATATGATATAATCAAGTATTTTTAGTGTGTAGTGGATGGTACCATTGGGAAAGAATAGAAAGGTATCTTTAGGCTCAAATCACTTTCTTATTTTGTAATTTATTGTGATGTTTCCATGACTAACCGCTAATCAGACCTCCTTGTTACTCTTTAATAAATATACTTTACTCACTTACTCAAGTTTCTTGGGGAGACTTGTACGAGAGACCTATAAGCTTTATGGTTATGGTATCACTTCCTTATATAGTGGTGAAGGTTCAAGAGCAACTTCTTCTTAAGATGCCTTGAGAAAAGAAGATGAAAATATTTGCAAAAACATGGCCAACTACAGCAATTCATTATTCATTTGATCCTTAGCAGACAACAAGGCTAAAGTATAACAATGTTTTGAAAAAAAATCCTTCTTTTATATTTCCTTGAAATTGTCTACTCCTGGTAAAATAAATACCTACAGAAATCTCTAGAATTGTTTATCAAAAAAATTCAAAATTATTTACATATGTACAGTAGAAAATTCAGAAAACATTCAAGAACAAGGGGGGAGTTCCCCATCTACGAAGGCCAATTCCTTGTCAATTGACATGACCTGTGGAAAATCTTTTTTGGAAATGGGTTTGTGATAAAGTTTGAGTCGGTGTCCATTTACTACAAAGGAGACTTGTCCATCGTCAATTATTTTGATTTTCATAGCTCCATTTTCATATACGGTGACTACCTCGTAAGGACCCAAACACCGAGTGGTAAGTTTTCTTTTGAAGGTTTTAAATTGGGAGTCAAACAACAAAGCTCGATCACTAGGTTGGAAGTGTTTCTTCTTAATAAACTTGTCATGCCACTTGCTCCTCTGGTTTTGGACTAACATTGTTTGTTGGATAGCATATTTTCTGATCTCATCCAACTCATTTAATTGTAGGGATCATTGTTTCTAAGCCTCATCTAATTTTAATCCCAATTTTGTGGCAATACAGAAGGTCCTTACTTGAAATTCTATCAGTAGAAGTACTTGTTTCCCGTACACTAGCTCATAAGGGGTATGTCTGGTGGTGTTTCTTTAGGTGGTCCATTATTCCCAAAGGCCTCTAGAAGCCTATCAACCCAATCTCGATGATGTAATTGATCAGTCTTGGTTAATATAGCTTCTAGAACTTTGTTTGTAGACTCTACCTGACTATTAGCTTGTGGGTGGTATGGAGAAGATTTACAGTGTTTAATCCCATATTTCTCTGTTAACTCTCTCATCAGCTTGGAAGTGAATTGAGTGCCTTGGTCTATAACAATTTCATTAGGGACATCAAAGAGGGTAAATATGTCTTCATAGATGAATTCGACAACATATTTTTCTATAGCCCTAAATAGGGCTTTTTCCTCTACCCACTTGGTGACATAATCTATACAAACAAAAATATAGTTTTTCTTATGAGACATCGGTGAAATTGGTCCTACAAAGTCAAGGTCCCATTTTTTGAAAGGTTATATCATAGCTTGGGCACACAAGGGCATTTCATCGGCTGACGTGGGTCTTCCTATCCTTTGACAACTATCACAACTCCCCACATACTTGGCAGCATCCTTGAAAATGTTAGGCCAATAGTAACCTGCATGTAACACCTTATGTGTTGTACATTTGTCAGAAAAATGGCCACCACATGGTCCATCATGACAACATTGTAGTATTTCTAGTATCTCGTCTTCTCAGACACATCTACGAATAATCAAATCATGACCTATACGAAAAAGGTCATGACCAACCCAAGAGTAATTGGCACTTTTCGTAATAATTCTACGCTTTTGATGAGGTGACAAATGAGATGGTAACTTCCTAGTAGCCAGATAGTTTTCCATATCCGCAAACCATGGGGTATTTACAGAAAGGGAAAAAAGGTGCTCGTTTGGGAAACTATCATCTACAGGAATATCATCATCCTCATTTTTTATTCGTGAAAGAAAACCAGCTACCAAATTATCCTTTTCAGGTCGGTCAAGAATGATAATGTTAAACTCTTTCAATAGCAGGAGCCACCTAGTCACTCGATCATTAGTTATGGGTTTATTCATGAGAAATCTAATGGTGCAATGATCCGTGTGTACAAATAATTTGTAACCTATGATGTAGTGGTGAAACTTATTGATAGCATGAACTACTACTAATAATTCATTCTCGGTAACTGTGTAGTTTAGCTCGGCAGGGGACAAGTTCTTGCTCACAAAATAAATGGCATAGGATTGATGGTCCTCTTTCTTCCCTAATACTCCTCCTATTGTGGTGTCAGAGGCATAAGTGGAAATGTGAAATGGGAGAGCCCAGTTGGCCCCCCTAAGAACTTGTGCCACAGACAACTTAGCTTTCAGGGTTTCAAAGGCAGTTTGACACTGCTCAGTCCAAAGAAAATCAACATCCTTTATTAACAATCCAAACATAGGTGCATCAATCTTTGTGAATTTTTCAATAAATCTTTGGTAGTATACGACATGTCCAAGAAATATTCTCACCTGTTTTTGAGTCTTGGGGTTGGAAGTTTGGTGATGACCTCAATATTAGCATGATCGACTTTAATCCCTTCAGATGAAACATGTTTTCCTATAACCACTCCTTCAGTCAACAACATTTTACATTTTTCATGACTTAAAGACAAGTTCATTTCTTGACATCTGATAAGGACTTTTTCTAAGTTATCTAAGGCTTCCTAGTACTACAATCATGAATAAGATCAGCAAATATCCCTAGTACTACTCATTGAAATGTGGCAGGAGCATTACACAATCCAAATGGAAAGACCCTGTAGGCATAGGTGCCCCAAGGACAAGTAAAGGTTGTCTTGTCCTGATCCTTGGGTGCTATGAGAATTTTATTGTACCCGCTATATCCATCTAAAAATGAGAAATATGTATTTAAGGACAAGGTATCCAAAACTTGGTCAATGAAAGGAAGAGGAAAGTAATCCTTCAGAGTGGCTTTGTTGAGTTCTCGTAAATCAACACAAATTATCCATTTCCTAGTCACTTTCTTTGGAACCAATACAAGTGGGGATACCCACTTACTGTCGGAGATGGGATAGATAAATCCGACATTTAATAACTTTTGGATGTCCTCCTTTACTATATCTTTGAGTGATGGGTTCATCCTTCTCTAGGGTTTCCTAACAGGTGTTACTTCCCCCTGGGTATATGTGATGGATACATGTGTCAAAGTGTATACCCTTCATGTCAGTGTATTCCCAGGTGAATGCCCCTAATTTCTCTTTAAGGATACTAACTAACTGATTTTGCTGGTCTTCATCTAGCCCAAAGTTTATATGTAGAAATTTTCCTGGACTAATTTCGTAGGGCATGGTATAACATGTTACAGACACATCTATCTCGAATATGAAAGATGTCGAAGAAAAAATGGATAGGTCCAATTGTTCCTGAAATTCTTCCCCAAACATGTACTCAAATTGGGGAAAATATTGTGGAAAATCAACACACGTGATAGAAAAAATAAACTAGTTTAGCACATTTTCTGTTGTGTGCTCTTGAAGTTCCTAGACATGGTCACTTGACAACATGGGTTCTTCCCATTCCTTATTCTCATATGGACACTCAAGCCACCACAAATTATCCATGATAGGTTGGGCTGGAGGGTATATGGTGAGCTTATGGATAGAGAGTCCATTTGAGATGGTCATTTCTCCCTCTCTACAACCAATAAATGCATTGGTTGTAGCTAACCAAGGTCTTCCCAAAATGATGGGATGGCCTTTGGTAGGATCCTTTGAGTGGATGACAAGAAAGTCTACTGGGTACTTCCATGAGGCTAAAGTAACTATGACATCATCCAAAATTCCTTCAGGTATAACCCTTGTCTTATCTGCTAGCTCCAAAAAAGTTGGGGTAGGTCTAAGAAGAGGTCTTAGCTGTAGTTCCTCCAAGGTAGTAATAGTCATAACATTGATGGCTACCCCTAGGTCTATGAGAGTGTTTCTGATGGAAACATCATTAATGGTTATGGTCACTACGGGGTTTCTTGGGTTCCCATATTTTGCTACCTTAGGTTGCTCTGATATGTACTCAGAAAGTTCTCCTAGAAAATGTACTGTTGGAGGATCCTTCTGCTTCCTACCTAGCTTCTTAATACAAAATTATTTGAATACCTTACTGTATATTGAAATATCCTTAATGTCTTGTAGCAAGGGAATATTGACACAAATATTTTTCAATTCATTCAAGATGTCAAATTCTGGTCGGGTGGTAGGTTTCTCAATTACTAATATTTATGGATAAGGAGGGGCCTTCATAATCTGTGGAGGTTCATTTTGGGGAATCTTGGGTTCTTGGTCCTTAGGAATAATAACATCTTCCCACCTAGTGTCATCCGTGGGTTTTTTGGTGGCTTCCTCGTCTTCTTATTCCTGGATGACTACTGAAGGCCTTTGCCTGTCTAGAACTTTTCTTGATCTTAGTTGAATCTCCTGTAATGGAACATGTGTAATAACATATGTCGGGAAGGCCTACATATCAACATTGTGAAGAGGTTGAGTGGGCTTATTATTGGTATTGGGCACTGGTTGTGTTGGTAATAATGTCGGTCTTGGGGAGCTTGCATTATGATATTGTTGTGGTTGTTGTTGTGGAATAGGAGGTAAAGGTGGTGGAACAAAACTTGGCATAAGTTGCAGAGTGTTCGGTGGGAATTGAGGGTAAGAATGGTTGGGAATATGGATAGGTGGAGCTTGAAAGTTCCCTTGGTTAATCCGTCCTCTCCATCCTTGAAGCCAAGGATGTTGGTACCGTGTAGACCAATTTTGCCAACTTGGTGAGTTCCACTGTTGTTGTTGTTGATAATAGGGTGGAACTTGAGATTGTGGATCTAGGTATGTGGGTTGGTTTATAGGTTTCCATGGCTTCCTAGGTGCATAAGAGGTCTCTCCAGGATCCCCACTCCTATATATGGCTAACAAACTAGGCAATGATGGGAATTTTTCAGTTGGGTGGTCCTCCGTGTAGAATCCACAAACTGAAATGTTATCCAATGGGAATTCTCTTGAGGAATGCTTCCTCCTGCATCTTGGGCAATATATGCTCATTGTTTCATTTTCCTCCTCCTGTTTCTTTTTCATTTTTAGGGTGTCCAACTGGGAACCTATTTTTCTTAAGATATATGTCTTGAAGTTTTATAAAAGGATCCCTATCTCTTCTCTTGTGATACCACTTGAACTAACTGATTTTAAGTTTCTAATATAAGGGTCTCGAACATTCTTTCATGTTTTAGCTCTACTCCTCGAGTAATTCTTACACATTTCACAGATTTCAGCAATTGGTTTATGGGATATGTCACCTGATGCCATCAAGTTAAGTATCTATAGGTATTCCTTTGAAATTCCCTTAAGGAAAAGATCCCTAATTGCATCATCTAGAAGGTCATGGTATTTTGATTTCTGGGAGATATAAGCAAACTGTTCCATATAATCCTCAAGATTATCATCTTCTAACTATTGGATTTTGAAAATATCATTATGAGACTCCTTGTTCTTGCAATAGTCTTGGTAATTTTTAAGAAATATATCTTTCATGGCTTCCCAAGACCTAATACTAGATTCTCCCAACCCCATGAACCATCTTAGTGCAGAGTCCTTGAGGGTGGAAGGAAAGAGTTTTAGTTTCTGGGCATATTGTAAGTAGTTGTAGATCCTACACAAGATGTCGAACTCAAATAGGAAGGTATATGGATCTTAATGGATTTTACCATAAAAGGTGGGAAGTGCTGAGAGGGGAATATTTTTCATATTGACATTTGGTGTGGTGTCCAAAATTGGAAACCCGAAGAAGTTTTGGTTTGGTTTCCAACTTCTTCTTCCTCCCCGTGTCTTACATTGTTATGATCCTCCTGATCATCCATACTGGTTTGGTTTCCAAAAAGAGAGTACCTAGGTGGTTTTATCCTTGACGAGAACAAGGTATCCATCTGATGGGAAGGTCTTCCTACTGCTTGGATGTCTGGGACTCTACTCGAGCCGGTTGAGATTATTGTTGCCAAAGTTTATGTGTCAATTTGAGAGACAATTATGTTGGCTGAAATACCAAACAAAGTATTCACATGTTCAGGGTCTATGATGTCTTTAAAGTTAGGATATCTTGATGGTGGTAAGAAAAAAAAGGTTGTATTGTTTGGTTCTGCAAAAGGATCGAGTGGTCTTGTCTCCTGTCCCACTATTACTGATGCTTCAATTTTCTGTTCTATAGTCTCCATGTTTTAGACTCTTTAGAGACAAATTTAGATCTTTGGGTTGATCTAGATCCTGTTTTTCGATATCGGTCTGCGGAGCTTATGAGTGGAACATTCCTTCCCCCAAAAAGGTTGGAAGGAACCTTGGTTGAAAGGTTTGATTTAATTTTAATATATCTACCTTTTGGGTCTCTAGGTCTGTTCATCAAAGAAAAAAACAAAAATAAAAGCTACCATTGGGTTTGGGGGAACCTACTATAGTAGATGCACAGGTTCTTACCTCTTGTCTTAAAGTTCCCCCGCCACCAAACTAATGCTAAGGTTTAGAAATGATCTAATTTCTACCTTGAGACAACTCCCCAGCAATGACGCCAAAAATGATGGGTGTTCTATATGCACTAAAAACCCTCAATTAAATTTTCAACCCGGGGTAAGTAAACTTAGAGTTGTAGCACTATATGTGCCAAGGTAGAAAGGCTAGAGGTAGTATAGTCTAAGTAAGGAAATGGGCTATCTGAGAACTAATCTATTCAAGCAAAGGCTATTAATGATCAAACCCTATCAAGAAATTTAAACAATTTACCCTAAGTATATTTTGAACAATGGATTGATGGATAGTCCTAAGAAAGAAAATTAAAACCCTAATTTAATCAAGTTAACTTAATCATTACAATGAGCAAAAGTAAACTATCTATTTAATCTATTTAATGAGCAATAACAACAACAAACTAATCTAATTAATCTATTCAAATTCAATGAACAACAACAGGTAAGAAAATAAACAAGAAAGAAACTACCCTATTAAAACAAGTAAGTAATCAAGAAACTACCCTATTAAAACAAGTAAGCAAGCAAGCAACTACCCTATTAAACTTATGCAACAAGTAAACTCAAATAAAAACTACTTAACAGTAAACTAATCAAATTAATAAGCAAGTGATCTCTATTCTTAAGATAAACTTCATAATTACTTCTAGTCTAAAAAAAGAAATCTTAACCTATTGAATTAAAAGCATCATGACCATAAAAGTTAATCAACAACTAGTCTTTAATCTACAATAACAAGAAAACTATTATCTAATCTACAAAAGCAAGAAAACTTCAAATATAGTGTTGATGGTGATGTCTTTGGTGTCTTATGATATCACGATGACATTTAACAACTAATGATAACTCAAGAGGGATAAAATCAATATTAAATTCTATAGAAAAGTGAAAGGTATGAATTAGGCAATCTAATGAGAACTTGGCCATTATAGAAGAAACATCAACTACCCTGAAAATCCATGTGATTCTTCAATTTGTGCATTAATCATCAACAATATAAAGATACTATTCTATTTAATTCAATTGCATTCTTATGCTAATGTAATCAAATTCACACTACTCAAGATTTACAACTAAGAACTAAACTCAAAAGAAAACTTCAAATTAAAATTGCAATCTAGATCTAGAATGGAAATTGCATGAAGTAAACTACATTAATCCTATTTTAACAATTTAAATTGCAAATGGAAATACTCATAAAAACATAATCCAAATCCTATTTCTATTTCAGCATATGACAAGAGAATTAATAAGCAAACTAAATAGCAAATTAGATAAACAAACTAAATAGAAACTAAATAAACAAACTATGAATCAAAACTAAAACTAACATTTATCCATCCACCAAAACTTGCCAAAGAAACTATTAACTCAATTACTCTCTTTTAACTCTGATTTAACTTATTCTATTTCAGCATACATAAATTCTAACAACCATCTAATTATACACAGGGGTTAGTGGCTTAAGCTTAAGCTTGTTTCCTATTTAATTAAAGAGACATGGAATATTAACACTATCCTTCATAATCAACCTGCAACAATAAACTGAAACAATTAAGCTATGAACAACAATTACACAGTAAGTAAAAAAGGGATAAAAACCCATGTACATGAAATAAAAGAAATAACAATTACACCACTTGAATTCACAAGCTAACTAACTAAATATTCACCCAAACCATTGGTATCCCCCCCAGCAGGTAGTGGATACTCCTCAATAGTGAATCACGAGCTCAAGCAACACGATTTCAACATTTAAATTAAAAAGACAGTTTACATAAGTTTATGAAAATGTCTTAAAACAGAAAAAACAATGCTAGCTTCACGATTTTGAACTTAACAATCCTTTATCCATTTGTCTGACCATTGTTGTGGTATTTATAAAGGTTACAAGCTGAGAGGTCAACCACTGGAAGGATCGACCTCCTCTAAAAATAGTAAATTACACTTAATGCATCTTAACTGCCGGTGGCTTCTAGAAACTAAGCGATCCAATAAACGCCCAACATAACAACCCAATCCAAGTTGTCAGAAGCTCAGTAGTTGGAGGCCATGAGTACAAGAAAAACCCATGTTGCCAATTTTCCTATCACTGGTCGTCGATATGATAGCCGCCAAGTCACCCACGGTTTTAGTGTAGGAGAGAGTGTCAGATGGAGTACTGTATGGAAAAACGCCATGCGATTTTTCCCTGTGACACAGATCACGAATTAGCTTCTTGGAATCATCAAAACATGTTGAATTACACTTGAAACCATCATAAAACATCAATCATACATACCTGGTATAATCTATGGAAATTTAATACAAAATTCCTTTAAAACTCCTTCAAAATAGGAAAATACACATACAATATTGGCCAAAAAGGATCTAATCATCATCATTAAATTAACTAAATCGTGAGTCCAACACTCATGTTCGTTCTATATGGAGAACTCCATCATGTCAGGATCTTTATGAAAAAATTAGTTTCAACCGACCACTCTTTGACCCTCCATACGCATCTACCACTACCATTGCAAATGCAGGACCATCAAAACAACCTATTGACCATCCCGCCAATCAAACAATCAATCCAGCTACCACTTCCGGACAAGCTAAAAGTGAAAGAGGAGTCATGTTACCTAGTCATTTTCAAAGTACCCTAATGGTTACGCCTACCATCCCTATTCAAGCAGCAACTTCATATACTCCACAAAACCATGTTGGGACACCTTCACATCAAAGGATGCAAAAATCTGCCACACAAGAAAACCAAACTGTGGGACAAATCCCTACTGGGGGGAATCCTTCATTTAGTGTAAAAATCCCTACCGGGGGGCAACCGTCCTTCGATGCACAAATTTTGACTGGGGGGGAAGCCCCTTTTATTGGTCAAATCTCAGTTTCTTCCCAACCAATGGTAGGGGGACACTTTCAACCTTCGTTTATTGGGAATCCCCCACAATCCTGGGGACCACCCTAGAGAGGACTGTTTCATCAGCCACATCAGGGAGGATCATCAAACCCCAACCCGCAAGGAGGAATATTAAATCCCAATCCTTCTAGATTACATTCTGGACAATCCTTCCCAGGGATCTCGAATCCCACTTGGAGTCATCAAGGCCAACCATATTTTCCTCTCCAAGGAAAAACTCCTTACCCTCCTCAGGGTCAACCTAGTTACCCTCCTCAAGGGAAAACTTCTTATCCGCCTCAAACCAGTCAAGATAACTATCCTCCCCTCGATTACACTGGTTATCCTTGTTACACGTCAAAATTGCTCAGCTAGATGAGTGTCGCATTATCCCTCTCAATTGTCGTAAGTGTCGCATCAACTTTCGCAAGTGTCGCAAGTTGGTCACTAGTGTCACAAAGGATGTTCAGACATACTGTCATGATAACGA
>ML793169.1:410525-426769 GCA_009831015.1 Picea engelmannii
GTTTCTCTCAGTTTTGACATCAGATTCCACTTTCTCTTTCCCTGTATCAGTTTGGTTTAGCTCTGAATGTGAATGTTTATTTCCATTGTTCAGCTCACAAATTGATTCAGTTTCTTGCATGTCTCTCAAGCCCTACTTTGTACCGGTTTGGTTACATGGTTTCTTCATTCACCTTTGATGTTTAAATACTGATAAATCAATTCTTGAGAGCACTGTTTCATCTGTTTACATGTTGAATGTCTGAATGCTGTACTCTGGTTTAGTCATCCCATTGATCCATTTTGATAAAAACACCAAAAACATTGATTTCTTAAGTTACCAAGCACCTCTGGTCTGCAACCACGGAGGGTTTCTTGGAGAGTTAACAGAGGTGACAATGGTAGGATAGTCCTAGTTTCTCTAGTTTTCCTTTCTTCCATCCATCCTTTACGCTAACTACAAATTGTGTGATAACAATGCCCATAGGGTTTAATTGTCAGTGCGAATATGGTGGATAAGTGTCCGGTCGGCTGAGATAGCCTGATGACCAAGGCGTTTGACCAGGGGCCAAGGTTAATCTAATAGTTTGGCACGTGGAGGTATAACACTTGGGCACATGGGTCGTAGCCACGGGACCAGGGCCTATTCCGGAGGGGGGGCTAGCGTGCCAGGTCTTAGTCCAGGGCCATATGGCAGCACCCCATATGCCCAGGAGCATGGAGGAAGGGGGCTATTCCCTACATTTTTCCAATTATGGGTTTTTAAACATTATTATATGATTTTTAATTGATTTTAAGCCTGTTTGAGGGGATTTTGGTCATTTTTGGAGGATATTGGCCCCTTTTTGAGGCCAGATCTTGGGGGGAAGTTGGGATTTTGTTGACCACTTCAAGCCTATATAAACCAGAGGTTCTTGGCAACCTTAGAGGAGGTTCATAACAAGATAATGTTGAATAATTGTTGAGAAAAATCCATTTTTATGCAGGGAAGCCATTGAGGAGAGAAACTTTGTGGGCCATTTCTGGGAGCTTCGTTCATCTGTTTTCAGTGTCGTCAGTTTTGTTGGGTTCTTGAGATCTGGTAGAACACAACCAAATTATTTTTTAATCCATTTGGCACTGTTATGATGTAATTTTGAAGCTTTGAACATAAATAAGAAATCCTCACCCACTAAGACAAAGGCCCAGAGACGTAGGCAAGATTGTCGAACTCCATTATCAACTTTGTTTTTTATGGTTTGTTGTTTCTTCATGCTTATTTATAGATCTGTTTATTTATTTATGGCTGCCATGTTTCATGATTAATTCTTCCTCTTTCATTAAATTCCTAAATGGTTAATGAACACATGTTTTAAAACTCAACCATTGTCATTAAAAGATCTATTCGGATCACAAAGGACCAACAATATTCCTTTTTTGGGAGACTCAAAAATTAGTTATGAAAGTGTGGGGGTAGGTCTCTTGAAATATTTTTCGCTCATGAGTACCTTCCCTACACCTCTTCCTTCAACCACACAACACATCGCAATGATTAATATGATTTCAACTACGGTACACCAATCCTTTGAATCATCTGATCCATGGATCGTACCTAGTCCCTTAGAGTTCGATACACTAGGTGACACTATGCCACTTAGTCTTGCAGAGGCCCACTATGATGCCATTTAGTCCACCTCTCATTCAATGGATGACCAACATCTACTGGCATCTACTACATATTCATTACCATCCTAGTTAGATTCCCTATTGTTGGAAGCAGGCCGAATAAGAAAGAAAGGATATTTTGGGAAGAAAGGCATGCAAGAGGAAAGCGGCAGCTGGAAGGAAAATAAGCATGCACACATGCATGGAAGACCTAACGATGCTAGGGTTTGGGTTTTTATAATACATTGTAATGGCTGATGATCCAAAAATGTATATATATAGATACCTAGGAGGGTAGAAGGGGGTGAAAAGGTTCGTACTAAGGAGTGTTACTCACATAAGAAGGAGTAACTGGTCTGTAACCCGACTATAATCCAATACCTTTTTGTAAGTTGTTGATCTGAGGGAGAGCAAGCAACTATACCTTGACAGTTAGATCGCAGGTTGAGGAGCTTGGTGAAATCTAGTCATCCTCGTAAAGATCGAGGAGTCTGTTTTGTTAATGTATGAACATAGTTGTAGTGCGCGCGACACCATATATGACAAAACCATAATAAAAGAGCTTAAGAGCCAGATCTTTGTGGATGTAGCCCAGGAGGGGGTGAACCATGGTAAAATACATGTTAGGTGATTGAATGGTTGTATCTCTCTTACTATCTTTGAGTATATGTTAGAATGATGTATGCATGAATGAATGAATCTAATTAAATTACATGCATGAATGAGTGTTACACATAAAATCACTCATTGCAATGATGGCTAGTGTCTTCATTATAAAATCTCGCAAGTGTCACATATTGGTCATAAGTGTCACAAGTGTCACAAACATCACACTGTTATCTTGTCTATGTCATCTCTTTAAACGACATCGTAAAGACACTTAAGATACTCAAAAGACTAGTCTTGAAGAAGGGAAATTAATTGACAAGGAGTACAAGCCTTTTGCCACTGAAAAAGCCACTCAAAAGTCAAATTTGAAAGGGAGCGCTCCCCTACATACTGTTAGGGAGCATTGACACTCTATACCCTATTCTAGGGGAGCGTTCCAACGCTCTGTGTCCCTTTTGAGGGAGCGTTGGCCTTTTTTGGGCAAAATTTGGTTTGTTGGAGGAAATCAAGGAAGAATCCCCTCAATATCTGAAGGTCGTTGGATTCGAATCTGAGGTCAAGGCATGATATTAGGGGAGATCCACAAATGAAGGAGAGGAATCCTCAACTTATCCCAAATATCTCTCAAGTGGTTAGGTCTCTCCAAGCCTATATAAGGAGGCCTCTTCATGGTGAAAGGATATATCGAGATTGAGAATTACACCAAACTTATGATCCCATAAGTGAGATGTCATTAAAGCATAATCAGTGTAGATTACTTGAGCAAAGGGGTTGGATAAGGAGAGATGGAAGAAGTTGATGCACCTTCATCAGAGGATTGTAAGTACTCTTCATTTGTTCTCATTAATATACATACATGCTTGGCCTATTTCTTTCAAGTTTATGTTCGTTCCACATGAACTTGTCTTCAGTAGATAGATCTATATTTGAGCTAATCTCAGTAGAATAGGAAGATTTGTGTATCTTTGTTTATTCTATAGGACCTATCGAGGAGCTTGGGATTAAAGCTCAACTTGGACTTTGTGAGGACAAACGCCATTTAAAAAGGTACACTTTTCTTCTTCCTCTTCATTCATTAGCTTAATTAGATCTAAAAGGATGTCAGTGACCAATGATAGCACCCTTTATATCTTCGTTTTAGGGTCTAGATACCAAGAGGGAATCCACTTGTCCACAGGAGGATTCACCTGTAACAGAAATTGGTGACTCCACTAGGGAGGGACCTTGATTTATGTTTCCTTTCCTAGATCTTGTCTTGTCTTTTGCTCATTATTTGACCTTCCTCCATACTGTCTCTTTGATTCTTAGATCTGATTGATTGGCTCTTGATTTCATCACCTTCAAATTGATTGAACGAGTTTTCTTGATTCTTTGACTTTCTGGGCATTTTTCCTGAATTTTTAGAGGCCAGTGCCCCCCTAGCCTTGTTACCAGAGAATTGACGCTTCCTACTAGGTTTACACAGAGCGTTGGAACACTCTGGTTCCCCTTACACCAGAGAGTTGCCCCTTTTTTGTGCAAAATACTTTATGTTTCTTCCTCTAAGGTTCAATTTTTTCTTTTTGCACTTGCTCAGGGTCTTATCATCTCAGTTTATCTTTATCTTGGCCTTCAGTACTCTGTTTTCTAAGAATTGATCTCTTCTTGTTTAGAATTTTGACATTTTCTTTCCTTGCCTTGAAGTCACTCTTCGTCTTTGTTGATTTAGAGTCGTCTTATTGTTTTCTTTTCATTTATCTAGCTGAGTGGAAACCGTTGTGAGGAATTTCAAAGATCTGTGCACCATACCATTTGATCTTTGAGGTCATCTTGTCCGAACCTTTTTCAATCTTTTTGAGATTTTGGTTTTCTTTTTGCGAATCTTTGTCATCTTTGTCTTTCTTGTTTTATCACCACGAGAGTGTGTTTTTTGTTTGTGTGTAACTCGCTTCTGATTGTCCGAACCTTGTTGAATTTGCAATCTGGATGACATACAGATTTTTATATCCGATTGATTATCATTCACACATAAAGAAAAATGATACTTTTTATGATTGTTTTTGGATATTAGAAAGGAATTCTATGAGATTTTAGCATTATACTAGATTTGATTGAGAAACAAATTGATTGAGGATTCTGCATCTTACTGCTTGACAGTGAAAAGAACATCTCTCTCTTTCCCTTAAATAGGCATTCATTGAAAGAAAATACTTCTTGTCATTTCTTATGCATCTTTTTGGGATTTGAGTCATAATACCATCAATTTCATTGTCATACACCCTTTGAGTAAAGAACAACTGCAAAATTAACGCTAATTAAAATTTATCTAGAACATTTTGTTTTTAGGATCTTCCACCAACATTAGACTAGGATTAGAACTTTGGATTAGGCAATGAGTACAACTCTCCAAAGTATTCAAAACAAACATTAGCATATTGCGGTAGGGAGAGAAAAATCCAATTGTCGTATAGGCGTTCTGGGATCCCCCTCTCACATAGGGGTTACGCACGAGGTCGCATTCGGGAGAACTACAGAGACTATCCCTCCATGGTTCAACTCTTTGTAGTGGTTGGATCGTATATTGAGGGTTCTTCTTAAGGATCAGCTAGTTTCATTTGTTCTCAGTGCTTCGTGAACTCCGAATCCGTTCGGGGTCCTCTGGAGTTCTATCAGTCTACTTGTCCTCAGTTCTCTCGAAGGATTTTGGACTTGTTATCCTACTCATACGTTCAGACCGGACTGTCAAATGTACCCGCCCAGGGGCTGACTGCGAGTTGGTGTCCTTATTTTCCATAATCTTTAGGTACTTACATGAGGTGATAGTGAAGGGAAGTCTCACTGTACCTGGAATAGACATTGGTCAAAATCACTCGGGCTCCTTGGAGGGTAAATCCACAATTATTGCATGGAAGCTTGCACCAAGGTGAAATTTCGTTAAGCAGGTTCCCATTGTAACTGTTCCACCATATCCTAGCCCCTTCTTGACTTGATCACGCGACGTTGGATTTCATAACCAACTAGTATGATCATCGAGAGAAGTTTTGTTTGCTTCGTTTGATTCCTAGATTTGATTACTGTATGTTGTTTCTTTGTTGTTAGTTGGCCATAGATTTTTTCCGTCAATTTTTTTCTGCCAACATCGACCCTCCATGTCGTTCGCGTAGAGTACAGGGACTTCCCTTAGAAAATATGGAATATTATACCCCTTTACTCCCTAATTCTATGGAGGGATCTCCTCAACAGAGTGAGTTCCATGACGATATAAACTAACAAGAGGAAGTTTCCACCTCTTTAGAATATTTTTGGATTGTTACGGATCCTATGGAGGCTTTCCGTATTCTTGTGGGATATGAAAGGAATTTTCTCTAGATGAATTCAGCCAAAGAACTTGTTGTCATTGATCCTTCTGAAATTCCGACCGAGTCTTGTTTGAATCCTCTGGTCGGAAACCCCCTTTGGACTTCTGATATAGTTCGAATCCCACCTCGCATGGTGCGAGACCTTTACGGATTAGGGGCAGGTGCCAATATACCTGTCGTATCCCAAATACTTGAAACATCTATTACCTATACCGTACCTTTAGATCATTTTACTGGTACAACTGTTAGTTCCATCGCACCGTCTGTTGGTCTGAATATCCAGTCTATTGGTCCAAGATCCACTATTTCTCTCCAGATGGCCCATTCTATGATGTTCCCTCACATTGCAACTATTCCCACCAGTAATGTGGTGGTTAGCCAAGCTCCCATTTGTACACCATTATCATCTCGACCTTCCTCGTCACTTCCCCTTGGGTACATAGCACTTAATACTTTCATTGTCAACACTACCCAAGTTATACCTGGAAGTTATATACCTACACAACAACCTGGAGGGACCAGTATTGGTGGCTCTAATCCATTAAGCAACACCAATCAATTGTTTATGTTTGTTTTCCAAATTCCATGGACTCAACCTCATGTTGGGGGGAAACCTCCTTTCGGAGGGCAACCTCCGTTTGGGGGTCAACCTCCTTTCGGAGGGAAAACTTAATTTGGAGGGAAACCTATGTTTGGGGGGAAACCTCTATTTGGGGGGAAACCTACATTTGGAGGGCAACCTCATGCTAGGGGCCAGCCTCAAACTGGATCCCATCATCAAATTTCTGGACAGAATGCATCTACAACACCCAATCCTTGGCACACTCCTTTTCTGGGAAATCCACTATTCCATGGGGGGAAACATTATCAAGGACAACAACAACCTTATCCTCCTTATGGAAAAAATGTTTATCCACCTTATGGAAAAACCCATCAACCGAATTATAATCCTCAAAATCCATTAGGTTATGCTCCGCTCGCACATGTTTCTCAACCCTCTTCGAATCCTGTTTACTCTGGTCAGAAACAACTGTATGCAGGAGGACCTACTGGTTACAATTATCCACCTAACCCAGTTTACGGTCCTACTGGTGTCCCTATGCCACACTAGTATCACCCTCAAGTTAACCGACAACTACCATTCCTTGCTACTTTGGATCAACTAGACTTGTCTTGGTTGACCAATGATCTTATACGTCATTCTCCTTTCTGGCTAGTGATTCCAGCTAAACTACATTCTGATATTCCAAAATTTGACGGTAAACCTAGAGAAGACCCAAATAACCATGTGATGACTTTCCATTTATGGTTTTCATTGAACTCCTTAATGGACGACTCTATCCGTTTACATCTTTTTCAGCAAACACTTACGAGTTCAATAGCCAAGTGGTATATCGAACTTCCATGTGGTTCTTTCCAAGATTTTAAATCCCTTTCCATGTCCTTTCTCACGCAATTTCAACTACCCATTCGATATGACATGGGTACCGAACTCTTGACCTCCTTCGTCAGACAAACTCTGTGCATATCTCCGATCATATTCATGAGTGGAGATGACAATGAAGGTTGATCAAAGCAGTCATTCCTGACCAATTCTTGGCGGAATGGTTCACTAAATAACTGTTACCCTTGATCGCTCGTGATATCGCCATGGGTGGTGTAGTCATCGAGGAAGATGCCATTGCTCGGGCTCAATACTTAGATTTGGTTTATTCCCAATGTGGTGCTTTGTATGAGTTAATCCCAAATGCCACCCATGCAAATACCGATCCATCTAAACCATCATTGACGTCACATGCGGATGGATTTATCGGCTCCGTCAAAACACAATGTGTTTCCCAGTCGAATGGAATGACAAATCAATCTGCTTCGACATCCACTCCCAGTTCGACCACACCCTCTTCTACCTCCCCCCAAACTCAAATATCTGAGGTGAATGCAGTTCAATCTTCCCCTTCACAACAAACCAGAGGTAAGAAGAAGACAAAGAACAAAAAAAAAGAAGAATAATAACAATGAACAACTGAAAGCTCAAAACCCACCACCTTCTAACGAAAAGAAACCACAACGGAAACCGAAGTTCACGTGTCTCATTTGTGGTGATGATCACTACACTTGAGACTCTCCACATTGCGATGAAGTGGCCAAACTTTTCAAGGAGAATTTCCAACCCACCGTGCTTACTCAGCCTTTTCCACAACAACAATCTATGGTTACTCAAACCCTCTCTCCAGGGGTCAGTTCCAGCCATCCTTCCCTTGATGAAGCCTCGACAAGTGCCCATATTTACATGTTTAATGAGATTGATTTAACCACCCTCTCTATGACATATGACACACCACTTAAACCTGACAAAGGAAAAGTCACTAACGGTATCAGTACTTTATCGGATCCATCACCATCCTCCATTATTTCTCCATCAATTAGTCCTCTGTCTGGACCACTTCATATTGAGAAACCTACATTCGAATCTATCTTATTCCCTCCTAAGAGAACTATCCATAAATCTACCTTTAATCCTAGTTCACGTGTTGCCCAGAACTAAAACATCATTGAAGATTTGTCTCAAGCACCGTGTACTATGTCTGCATTAGAAGTTCTACAGCACTTCCCCAGTCAATGTAGAATGCTCTTGGATGCCATTGGCTCTATTGATCCAGAGTCATCCAACAATATCATGTTTAACCTAGACAATTATACATCTCGACTCTCCCACCAACTTGCTTTCCAAATTGATGTTGTTTTTCACAATCAACAAATTCACCGAACCATGTTGGATGAGGGAGCCTCTACTTGTGTCATGTCTTTAGCATGTTGGAAAGGTTTAAAATCACCCACACTTAACAAATCCCCAATGATGTTACACGCATTCGATGGGCAAGGTTTTCATCCCCATGGGATTTTACAGTCCCTGCCCATCCAATTGGGCGAAAAAACCATCACTGTTGATATCGAGGTGGTCGATGCTCCCCTCGATTACAACTTATTACTTGGAAGAATTTGGTTTTATGCTATGACTGTCATTGCTTCATCAGTATTTCGATGTGTGCAATTTCCTCATCAAGGTAAAATTTTCACTGTCGATCAGTTAGATTTCTATACACTTGATGCTCGCACTCCTGCTACCAACAATATTCCCTTTCTGGGAGATCACAAGATCACATATGAAAGCATTGGTGTTGGCTTGTTGAAAGACTCTATCCTTATGGGTACCTTCCCTAAACCACTTCCACCCACCACGCATCATGTTGCCAAAATCAATATGATTTTGACTATGGTTTACCAATCCTTGGAATCATCTAACCCTTGGATTGTACCTATTCCATTGGAATTCGATGCACTCGGTGACACCATAACACTTAGTCCAGCCAAAACCTCATATGTTTCCATCCAATCCACCTCTCCCTCCTCAGATGACCAACATCTCTTGGCACCTGACACTTACTTGATTCCATTGTGGTTAAATTCCTTGACGTCTGCGTTCAACTACATTTCCCAAATTTTTCCTTCTGATGAATCAATAATGGAAATGCTTAGAATCGATGACATACCTTGGGATGATATCCATCATCGATCCTCTTTTCTTCCACCTCTCGAAGAAATCCAAGAAGATATACACTCTATCTTCCCCCCTGATGTTGTTCAATTTCCCCAATCACCTATACTTACAAAAGATGCTATTTATGAAGGGAATTTAGGCAATATTCCCTCTATAGTTGAAATAGATATTTAGATCAAGAAAGGTATCATAGAAAATATTAATCTCGGCGTTAATTGTACACCCGAGGAAGTGGTTTCCTATACCGCCTTGTTTAAATAATTTCGCGATTTCTTCGCTTGGAGCTATGAAGAGATTCCAGGGATCAATCCTCCGATCATTGTGCATGAGATTAAAACATACCCAGGTGTAAAGCCTATTCGACAGAAACTCTTCCCGGTCCATCCTAAGAAGACCGCGACTATTAAGGCAGAAGTTGAAAAATTATTGAAATCGGGCTTCATATATCCTATCCCTTTGATGGAATGGGTTTCGAACATTGTTTCGGTTACTAAGAAACAAGGGACCATTCATGTCTGTGTTGATTATAGGGACCTCAATAAGGATTTTTTGAAAGACAACTACCCTATGCCCTTCATCGACCAGATTATTGATAATTGCGCTGGTAGCGCAATTTTCTTTTTATGGATGGTTTCTCAGGGTATAACTAGACTGACATTTTACCTGCTTATAAGCATAAGACAACCTTCATTTACCCCTGGGGAACTTTTTCCTATCAAAAAATACCTTTTTGCCTTAAAAATGATGGTCCTACATTCCAGCGAGCCATGTCCTATGCTCTCCACGATATCAAACATATTGCGGAGCCTTACCTCAATGACCTACCTGCCCACTCATCCAATCGATCAGACCATTTTGGTCATCTACGGGCTATTTTTCTTTGATGTCGGTTCTACTGCATTCATTTGAACCCACATAAGTGTATTTTTGTTGTCGAATCAGGCCGACTCCTCGGCTTCGTTGTTTCCAAGAATAGGATTCGGGTGGATCCCTTAAAAATTAAGGCTATCTTGGCTTTACCTCCACCTAACAATCTGACACAACTCCAAAGTTTGTAGGGGAAAGAAAAATTTCTTCATCGTTTCGTTTGTAACTACGCTACGATTACAAAAGGATTTATGTGATTGTTACATAAAGACATCCCTTTTATCTGGGATGACACTGTTGAATGATCATTTGTTTCTCTTAAGCATGCATTAACCAACGCTCCTTTATTACATCCTCTGAATTACACAAAGGGCTATATCCTTCACTTCGCAGCCTCCACTTCCAATATTTCCATGGTGTTAGTTCAAGAGGACCCTAACGGTGAGGAACACATGATATATTATTTGAGCAAAAGTCTATCTGGTCCATAGCTCAGATATTCACATGTTGAAAAGTTGGCTATGGCAGATATCATCGTTGTCTAGAGATTCTGTCACTACATTTTGCTACGCACCACCACGGTTATTGCAAACTCGAACCCCATGTACCACATTTTAACACATCAAGTTCTTGGGGGAAAATATTCGAAATGGATCATCATCCTTCAGGAATTCGATCTCAAGTTCACTAAATCCAAAGCTAAAAAGTCCCTAGTGTTTGCAAAACTTATTTGTGACCTTCCCCATGCTGATGAAGATACTAAGCCCAGATATTATCTCCCGGACGAAACTCTGTTCCTCATTAGCACGTCCGATCCTTGGTATGGAGATATCCTTTTTTATCTCCAGACCCAACTTTTTCAACTCGATATCTCTTGAGAAGAATGTCGTCGTATTTGCCACCATTCTCGTCGTTACCTTATTATCGACGACACTTTATACCGTCGTGGCATTGACACTATCCTGCGACGATGTCTAACTCATGAAGAGGCTGAACACGTGCTTAATGAATCTCACCTTGGATCCTGTGGCGGTCATCTTTTTGGGATGGCTACAACTCAAAAAATCTTACGTGTCGACTACTTTTGGCCCTCAATTTTCAAAGATTGTATTGAGACAGTCAAAAAATGCCCGCCCTGCCAAGTTTTTCACAAAAAGGCATGAACCCACCCTGCTCCACTACATCCCATTGTTGCCATCGGCCCCTTTTCCAAATGAGGCATTGATTTCATGCAATGTAATCCTACCTTAGCTGAGGGGCACAGTTATATAATCATTGTCGTCGATTAATTTACAAAATGGGTTGAGGCTATGCCTACCTTTCTGAATGATGGTCGTACTGCAGCTATTTTATTTTTTAACCACGTCATCACTCGTTTTGGTGTTCCACACACCATTGTCACTGATCATGGTTCACACTTTAAAAGCTATATGATGAGTGAGTTGCATGCCAAGTTGGGTTTTCGCCATGAGAACTCATCCCCGTACTATCCTCAAGCGAATGGACAAGTTGAATCTATCAACAAAGTCCTCAAAACTATGATCCAACGGATGGTAGGGGCCAACAAGACATCTTGGAATCTACAAATTTTCTCCGCTCTCTGGGCCTATCGTACTTCAGTGAAAACTGCTACTGGATTCACTCATTTCCAGCTAGTATATGACATAGAAGTTGTTTTACCAATTGAGTGCGAAATTCCTTCGTTGAAACTCAAAGAAGAAATCCTGCCCCACACTTCTGTTGAAGAAGAACATTTCTTAAACTTGACTAGGTAGGATGAAACACGTTGTGATGTTTCTCTCATCAATGAGACATATAAAAAATGAACCAAGAATCAATACGACAAATCCATCCATCCTCGCGCTTTTGCAGAAGGAGACTGTTGGTGAAATTGTATATATAATATATTACCAAACATAAATTATCAATCGATATTCATAATTAGTAGAGTTTATGCACTATATGTGCATATAACAGATAGGTTCCTATGTCTGTTTAGTATAGCCTAGATAAGAAAACCATTTAGAATCCAACACACTTTTAAAAATAACAATCTTCATACAATTCGAAAACTAGAAATCAAAACTCATAAACAAGCAAAAGCTCTTGCTCAGGTGATGGACTTGTTCATTGATGGCTTATGAAGGGAAAAGATGAACTTTGATTCTATCTCCTGGAGCAATTAAACTAACAACAATTAGCACTTTGTGCATTCGCAACATTCCATTATAGGTGCATGTAGAGTGAGAGACGGAGGTCTTGATTGTGCATGTGTTAGCAAGGTGTAACCTAATCAATTTTGGAAAATAAATCTAAGTGTAGTGGTATGCTCCATTAAAGCTCATGTATGGTGAAATATGGATATCCAACTGTTCCTGCATTGACACACTTTGCAACAAATTTGAATAGTGAAATCAAACAAAATAACATGAAATCAAAATAACAAATACATGAAATGAAAATCTACACTAATAATTTACAATGAGCTTACCAATTTGGATCGATGGCCCTTGACGATGCCAACATGGAAGCCTTTAGATCAACATATGCTAACTTCTAAGAGACACACGATCATTCAACTCAAACTTGCATTAATCTTCAACAAGTAGGTTTACAAAAAGAGTCTCTTCATGAATCAAATCTACATCATAACAATTTTCTCCTCAAGAACCTACCTTACATCATAATAATTCTTCTCATCATGAAGAGATGGCACTCTCTTTTATACATGAGATATTTGAAAATAAGATAAACATATCATAATTACAGATCCACTTTTCTCTCAACCCATTTCCCATTATTACAAAATATAATCCCTTCAAATCCTCACACATATATCTCATATATCTTGGATAAGATATGACAACCAAATCTCCATGATCTTCTCCTTGGAATAGGCTTGAATTATCTCCTCAAATCTTGAAATGGTGGAGGAAGTATTCGAGAAGTATTTTTGAATTTATCCTTCACATATTCCTACACATGATACAACTCACACATTTTTGAGATATATATGAAAACATGTCAATTTTCTAATATTTAATCACAAATTCCCTTTTAATACTAAAATAAATGATTTGGAAAATAATAAGGTTAAACCCATATTTAATTATGAAAATCGTATCATGAAAGGTTAATGGGGCGATCAAATGTGAAGAATGATGAAGGGAAAGGTGGATGGAAATACGAAATTTCTGATTCCCAATAGAGACCTAGTACTCGTTTATGACCAGGCTCATGATAAGTTAGGTACAGGGAAGTTAGAACCTCTATGGCATGGTCCTTCCATCATAAAACGTGTTTTACATAGAGGCACCTACAAGTGAGTTGACTGAGATGGAATCTCTCTGGGTGAGCCCCGGAACTGGCTTTACCTTAAGAAGTACTATGCATAAGACATCTAGAATACGTGCTTTGTACATTATTGTATTTTTAGTTTGGTGTGTCTTTTTCTTTTGCGTGCTCGAGTTTTGGCCTTAGCCACTTATACTGTGTCTTGTGTTTTCATGCGCAGATGACATCTTCCTTTCCTATTTTTTTCAGTTTTGCAGATGGTGCTAGTCGACACACCCAGAACATTGCTTCCGCAGCTTGGGTCGTTTACCACTCTGATGAGTTGGTTAGTTCAGGAGGTATTTTCTTAGGATCGACAACTAATAACATGGCAGAATATCATGTTTTCATCGGACTTTTAACCAAAGCATCGTCCATAGGAATTTCTCGCATGATTTTCAACCTAGACTCCCAACTCGTGGTATGTCAACTTAATCAAATCTACGTTATTCAAAATCCTATCCTACTATGTCTCCACTTATGAGTTCGTCGTCTTGAACGAATGTTTGATTTTATTGAAAAAAGGCACATACCAAGAGAACTCAATACCATTTGGGATTCGCTAGCTAATTACATCATGGATAGGTATCTCACACATAGATAAGTTTTCATAAAGGAAATGAATCACATCACATATCATCATGTAAATTAAAACACATCACATAAAAGACATCATTTGAAAATCATTTGGCACTGTAAAAACTCAGAAATGTATATATATATGACATGACTGAAAAAAGTTTGATTACATAAAAAATGGTACATATATAGGCAAAATGTGGGTCCTCACACCCATAAACATCGTCATGTAGACTACACAATTATCAGGAAGATCTTAATCTCCCTACATCACATTATGCTATGAGTAACATATCATTGCACGGGCTATTCACCTTAGTAGAGAGTTAAGACTCGCAGACACTCCCACAGTGTGTCTTTGTAGATGTAGTGGCACTTCTCGTCTCCTAAGAGGAGGGATACTCATCGTGAGATCTTGGAGGTTTCTTTCAACCTCTAGGAGACCTCCTACTGCTACCCCTTGATCTACTGTTATCTGAGCATCCCTGCGACACCCCAGTGTTGGCATCTCTGTTGGACGTGTTGCTCCTCTATTTGCATGATGAAACAATACGTCTGTTAAACACTCTTCTATGTACCCTAAACAAATTTTAACATTCAAAAATTAAAAGCACTTGACAAGATCAGTTTGGTTTCTTACCTGATGCATCCCAATCCTCTCCTTCTGGAAGAACCAAGTCCATGCTGCCCCAGAAATCTACTCTGGCGCATGGAAAATCTTCTATCACGATCAATTGGTGTCTCAGCCAAGCGAAGAAATCATCGGTGAATTTGAAATCTGAATCTGGGCCTAGTCTCGGAGACAGGTTGGTCCACCTCTCCATATGTGGTTCTCCCGGTGGCCGTACTACTAATGCAATCTGAGGTTGCATCCTAGGAATGCGTTCTAAGAAGAATGAAACCAAGAATGAACCATATCTGAACTACTTCTGCTGCCCTGATCTACATCTCATAATCTGTTCCTTCACATGTTGAAGAAACCATGTGCTCCAGTTAAAAAATGTTGTCTCTAGACACTGTAAACCATATGCCACCTATGATCTTGAAACTAGGTATGTGCTCGTAATTCCCACTATACTCGTAATGGAAAACATAATGGATTGAAGAGATAGATCCCTGATATCTTTGATCGCAATTCTACCACCCACTAGCCTCGCTCCTGGGACACAATGGTTTGCCAGATACTCATCCACAGGCGCGAGAAGTGCCCGTTGTCCAGTTAAAACTATGGGAGCCCTTATTTTTGAGAGACCAGTTATGAAGTACACATATTCTAACTCAATGGTAAGAAGTTGTGTTCCCATCTGGAATCTTTTTTCTGCAACGTTCCACAACCCGATCATATGCTCAAGAAGAAGGACCTCTTTCTTCATTTTTTGCATTTTGACATATTTGAGGAGACCGCAATTCCTCAACGCGACTCTCGATCAGGGACTTTGCAAAGCCACATCATTGAGATCATTCTCTCTTTATTTCCACTCAAGCATGATTGTTTCCGAAATCACCTGCATCAACAATCAAATTTTTCATTAAAAATCACATTTTTCGGCAATTTTTGGGTAATTTTCAAAACTTTAAAAAAATGATTGTTTGCTCTCGTAAAATATCAATGCCCTCTTTGCATGAAAATCAAGATGCCAACACACCCTTACATTAGCCATCAGGTTTTTGGGCAGTTCCCTCATAGCCACTACATCAGAGTGTTGGCATGCCCTTCATTGACTAGGAGGGGCATTTTCCAAGTCATTCAACACTCCCCCATGACTTTTAGAGGAGTGTCAAGATTTTTGGGCACTTGGGCCGACCCAGGGTATCATTTTTTATAAATATTTATTGCCTTAAATGAAAATTTGAACCATATAAATGAAACAAGGGAAGAAGAGAATCAACCTGGTCCAGATGGCAAGTAAAATGGTTGACTGTAGCTCCGACATCGAGGAAAACAAGATTCACCTCCAAATGGAAAATTCTCCACTGCTACAAATCTTGGCACAAATGAAATGGTAAATGACATTTTTTACCCCATTTTACTATTATACATTTCATTTTTTGCCTAAAGATATATTTTTTAGGTTTTTTTAAAATGTTTTGGAGGCCTTATTAATCCCCTGGAATGCAGTTTTGACATCATTGACAGGTTTCAGAGCAATTTTGTTCATTTTTTATCTTGTCACTTTGTTACACATTATTTTCGTCATCCCTATGATCGTTAATGATGTAAACCTATCTATTGCCTTTAGAGGGGTCACAGTGGCCTAAGTTCCTAAAGAGAGAAGGAAGAAGAACTTTTCCTGAGAAAAGAAGTTGCATTTTCCTATGTAAAAACCTTATAAAGAG
>ML793169.1:426947-439629 GCA_009831015.1 Picea engelmannii
ATGTTACTTATTCTTGCCTCTTAGTAAATTCAATATTTAAAACTTAAGGAAAGCGTCCTATTCTGTCTTGTTTTGTTCTAGATCCAGGTGGATCTAGGGAGATCGGTTTGTGTCCGCACTTACGGATTTATCCATAAACACACTTTTACAAGCATAGTCTTAGTTCGTTCTTAAGCTCAAAAATATACAAATGCGTCGGGTAAAATTTTATCTCTTTTTCAGACCCGCATGGATAAATGAAAAAGGAACCCCCTGGAGTCTTCTTTAAACTCTTTTCAGACTCTCTAAACGTGAAAATATTGTCGAGTGATCTTGCTTCCTTTCCCACTCGTTAAAATGTTTGAAAGGGTGTCTTTCGAGTGATAATTTATCTCTTTTTTGGCCTCGCAAGACTAACATTATGAAAAATGACAACATTGGAGTCATCTTTAATTTGTTTTCAGACTCTCTAAATATGAAAAACCACCAATTTTACCTTCTCTAGACTCATTAAACAATCATACATTGAAGGGCCCATACGGGACCGAACCCTTACTTCTTCCAGTTCGCTAAACAAAGGAAGAGGGACTTACCAAAGGTGATTCATATCGAGCATGTGTTACCCTCCTTGAGCTCCTTAAATTAAAAAGTGGTACTTGTCTATCTGGATGGGGGAAAAATTTGAAAGAAGCAAGACAAGCAGTTTTTGAGAACACTACCAGTAACTCTTATGGTCTCCCTTGAACACAACACTTTGTCTTTGCACACATTTTAATCCGCTAAACCTCTGCGCTGAGCCAATCCTTTGAGTTTCTTTTACTCCTTTGGGTCACCTGACGAAAGTCACAACATCCACTGCATAATCAAGTTTTGGTCCATGTCACGTTTATGTTGTTGTGCCTCAGTGTTCAAGGGAAGTATCTTCCTTGAGAGTCATCCATCACAAATATCCTGTTTCAATACCCATGTCAGTCCATGTTCATTTGATCTACCAATTACATATCTGTTTCAGTTTCATGTCATTGATGGGGGATACATCAAGGCCCTCCTTCGACGAGTCTATTCCTGTCGACTTCAACACATTATCCAGGAATTAGAATTAGAAACCAGTTATTACCTTGGGACCTGCATGCCTCAATGGCAGGCCTCCTCGTGTCCAACAGTGGGTTTCCATCATTGACCCCTGATCGAGTGATTCCACGGATGTTCTACTTCATCTCATTCATTCACATTGGTTGGAATGTACTAGAGTACCTTGGGAATCATTGACATCAATGGTGATATCCCTCGCACTTGTTAACAGTTTACCTCATTGACCGGTAATCAAGTGGTTTCTACCATGTTTGAAATCAGGACATATATTCACATGGTTAGATTCGTACTACATTAGGATCGGTAAGAATACCCTGGGTTGAGTTATCACTCTTATATATACTTTTTCTAGGTTGTGAAGGATTTCTTTTGAACTATGACACATATATTGTCAGATAGATCCACTTTGTATTGGTCATGGCTATGTCTTTTCATCTTGTAGATCCACTGTGTATTCTTCATGGCTACGATAATTTCAGGTCATAGGAGTATAGATCCACATTGTATCTTTAGTGTCTATACCTTTTATCAATATAATTATGGATCCGCAGTGTATTTTATGGAGGCCATAACTAAAATGTTTTTATCACTCAAGCATAGGTATGCCTGCCTTGGGTTTGAAACATGTCATAATATTTGTTTGATGGTTGTGTGCAGCTTTTTCCAGCCTCTCTGCATCCATACCCTTGCTCAAAAAAATCTACAAAGTACTTCAGTCATCATCATCTTCTGACTTCGCACTTTGAGGGGCAATCTGTTACACATCAAAATCACTCATTGCAATTATGGCTAGTGTTGTCGTTATAAATATCGCAAGTTTCGCATATTGGTCATAAGTGTCACAAACATCACACTGTTATATTTTCTATGTCGTCTCTCTAAACGACATCGTAAAGACACTTAAGACACCTCAAAAGACTAGTCTTGAAGAAGAGAAACCAATTGAAAAGGAGTATAAGCCTTTAACCACTGAAAAAGCCACTCAAAAGTCAAATTTGGAAGGGAGCTCTCCCCTACATACTTCCAGGGAGCGCTAGCGCTCTATACCCTCTTCTAGGGGAGCGTTCCAACGCTCTCTATCCCTTTTGAGGGAGCGCTGGCCTTTTTTGGGTGAAATTTTGTTTGTTGGAGGAAATCAAGGAAGAATCCCCTCAATATATGAAGGTGGTTGGATTCAAATCTGAAGGCAAGGCATGATCTTAGGGGAGATCCACAACTGAAGGAGAGGAATCCTCAACTTATCCCAAGGATCTCTCAAGTGGTTAGGTCTCTCCAAGCCTATATAACGAGGCCTCTTCATGGTGAGAGGATATATGGAGATTGAGAATTACACCAAACTTATTATCCCATAAGTGAGATGTCATTGAAGCATAATCAATGTAGATTACTTGAGCAAAGGGGTTGGACAAGGAGATCTGGAAGAAGTTGATGCACCTTCATAAGAGGATTGTAAGTACTCTTCATTTGTTCTCATTAATATACATACATACTTGGCCTATTTATTTCAAGTTTATGTTTGTTCCACATGAACTTGTCTTCAGTGGATAGATTTGTATTTGAGCTAATCTCAGTAGAATAGGAAGCTTGTTGTATCTTTGTTTGTTCTACAGGACCTATCAAGGAGCTTGGGATTGAAGCTCAACTTGGACTTTGCAAGGACAAACGCCATTTAAAAAGGTACACTTTTCTTCTTCCTCTTCATTCATTAGCTTAATTAGATCTAAAAGGATGCCAGTGACCAATGATAGCACCCTTTCTATCTTGGTTTTAGGGGTATAGATACCAAGAGGGAATCCGCTTTTCCCCAGGAGGATTCACTTGTAACAATGAGAATGAAAGTATATTGTTTTAATCATTAGATAGAATTCATAGCTCGCACTTCACAGATCCCCATTCAGTCCTGGACTGTAAGCACTTGAGTATTGCAGTCACCCATTAAGACTATCTCGGGCAAGACTACGCAGTGCACTCTGGGTACTACGTTTCCTTCTAGTTTACCAGGAGGGCCTATAGTTTTAGAGTATTTGTTGGAACCCCAGTAGACCTGAACCTAGGTCAATCACGTTAAAGGTATAACTCAGATAAGAAACCAACAAATGGTTCTATTTCTGGTTGGAACAACATAGGATTGAGTGGATGAGATATGTTGAAGGATTGTTAAAAGAATGTAAGATCTTCGGAAGGCGTGTCAAAAGAATACCAAATCAGACGACAAGAAGGTGAGAGAATGTGTTTCTAGAAGGGGATTTTGAGACCATGGAATCCCAAAAAAGCAGAGATAGAAAGTTGGCTGAAGAAAAAAGAGCTAGAGTTTGTGAAACAATATTATATAAACCCTAAAGTAACACCGCGCAAATATCTTGAGAAGTATGTGTTTACTGATTAGCATGAAGTATTTTTCTTTGATTTTCCACATTTATTGCAGGAGTGGATATTGAGGTTAAAGGACAACCACACAAAAAACCAGATTCGACAGTTAGAGTTGACCTCAATTCAGATCACACAGTTACAACAAGTGAATAACAAATTCACCCACGCAGTAGATTTTTGGCTTGACAGTATTGTAGCAGGATTTATAAAAGAATTTTCAGTAGATACTATGAAGTCATACAGTGCAGTAGAGAAACAATTTCTATGCGGGCCTCGAGGAAGGTGTATTAGATCGTTGTATACATTTTTTGAGATATTTCTCTATAAAAAATGTGTAATGACAATGGAGTTAGACAACTAAACTTCCCTGTGTGCATGGGGAAAGAGGGGACGCACTGATAGAAAAAAGAGAAATGGATAAAGGAAAGAAGGAGGAAGCCTTGGATCCAATCATGATGGACGATGCCCAAATCAAGCGGATCATGGAAAAAAATGGAAAGACGTGCAGTGGGGTACCCTACCAATACAAGGTGAACACAAAGAAGAGAGACATAGACGTGAGGGAAGGCTTGGAAAGTGATGATTAGGAGGTAGAGGATCTTCGGGCTATGGAGAAGATTAAGGAAATCATGCACGCAACATATGAGAGGTCCAAGATTGGGAAGAGAAGGCAACAATCCTATCCATATTAATGTTAGTGTGGAACCCATAAACCCATGTGCGACTAACACACCAAAAAGAACACCACCGTTTAGACAACTGAATTTCGGGAGGAGGAAGACAACATGAACTACATCCACACAAGGAACAACAACTGGGGGAGCTAGTTCAGGAAGCATTAGTCAATTATCTACACCACGCGGAGGTAGAAGTTCAAAATTCAGGATGGCAGGACATGATCTCACCATTCGGTTACCAGAATTTAGAGGAGAGGCAACAAAAGAACCTGAGAAACACTTGTTTATTTATGCAAAGATCTAGGAAGCCAAACAGATCACTGATGAATACACTAAACTTGTGCAGCTAGCTATCATACTAAGAGATTGTGCACTAGACACGTACATGAGTCTAGACGTAAATAGTGCACCTGGGACAACAAGGACACTAATAGACATTAAGAAATTATTGATTAATGAGTTCCATAGGCCGAACTCAGAGGATCAATACATGAACAAGATGATATAAATCCAACATAAACCAGGAGAATGTTTATGGGAAATTGATCAATGATTTAAACGTATGAAAGGGAAATTGATGTATTCCATGACTGGCATGCAACATAGGCACTTGTTCGTCAATTCATTATTACCACACTTAAAATATCTACTGTGACAACAAAAGTTTCAGACACAGGTAGAGGCTCTGCAGGAAGCCCTGCAACTGGAAGAAAACCAATATCAGAAGACGGATCCAACCATCGAAGAGTTGAAGGAGGATCTTAATAACTTAATGTTCCAGCTAAACCAGAAAAAAAGTAAGGATAAACGAGAATTTGTTTGGTGTACCACATGCAGGACATAAGGACACCATAAGAACGAATGTCCAACATTCACGCAGTACATGGTAGTCGGAATGCCAAATATGTTACCAACAGGAGGACTATGGTGTGAAATATGTAAGAAACAAGACCATGATCCATATCACTGCCCAATGATGCAGAAGTACCAGACAGTCCCAAATATCTCATATTGCAACTTTGGCAAGTTAGTAGGCCATGATGACAAAGACTGTAGAACCATGGATTTGATGAGAGAGAGGACATTAGATGCATATAGGGTGCAGGAAGAAATGATGACTGGGCAAGCTGCACCTTAGTTTAACTGAGTACCAACCCCATACAATATTGTGTCGTAGTAGTATAACACTGCGCAACCCCAGTATAACCCTGTGCAGTATAATCAAGTACCTCAATACAATACACCGCGCAGAGATCGCGTTGGGTACATAGGGGGAGGATGAGACAGAGGAGGATTTGGATGTGGAAGAGGTCGAGTAGTGTGCCATAACTGCCAAAAACCAAGGCATTATGCAAGAGAATGTCCACTACCACCTGTGACATGCATGTATTGTCATGCAGCAGACCACGATACAAAATATTGCACAACACTGTTGGGGAAGATACATGAGAAACAAAATCAGAACATATAGTGGATCTCTACAAAATCTAGAGAATATGGCAGGAACATCAACATAGTGACGCACGGAGGTGCTAAAACAGGAGATGATGCGACTAAACAGGAACCGGTACAACACCAGTGGATTAAGAAAAATATCGAGCCACCCAAGCGATTTGATGCAGAAAATGCGAAGGAGACCTTTAAGGAGGCCACAAATGAATTTCTCAAGAAGAATGTTGCATCTAAGTCTACCATGCAATATACCCAAGATGTCCCAACATATGAAATGTCGTCAACATTGGACCATACCTGTGAAGTTCACTCGGGGAACCAAGTAAGTTGTATTAAAACTTTCATGAAATCGTGTATTCAATTATTTAAGGATCCATCATCTTCTATAGTATTACAAAATATGTTAGATAGATGTACCACAAACTTTGAGGGAAGGTTATAACAGAGGATAGTCAATCACCTCCATGCCAGAAGGAGAACCAACAAAGAATTTAGATTGATTGCCAACATCAGAGATTTCAACATGGGCGATGTGATATTAGATCTAGGATCTGAAGTGAATGTATTACCCAAAATGACATGGCAATGCATGGGAGAACCTACCTTAGGCTACTCACCAGTCCAACTGAAGTTAGCAAACCAACACAAAGTTGTACCAATAGGGAGGATGAAAGGAGTGACAGTAGATCTGGATGGAGTGTGCACTAAGGCTGACTTTGAAGTGTGTACTACAACATAACTTTACAATCACTTTCTCATTTGAGAATATGAACCCCAACTTAGATACAACACTTAAGAAAATAAGAGGGGTGATATTCATTAAGGAACTAGAATTCAAATGCATAACAAATGAACAATAGCGGAACAAACATACAATGAAAGAACTGTTGTCATGCCACCATGTGCAGGAAGAAGTACTGGAGAAAGATGACCCACGCAATATTCATATTGAGGAAGTTGAAGGAGAAAGAGAAGTGGAAGTTCCACCTATAGAATTATAATTAATTGTTGCGACGATCAAGGTGAAGAAAGTTAACATTGAGACAGTTGAGAATCCCAAAATTCCCAACACTAGAGACTACTGGGATGAGAAAACAGTGGAAAGCATAACAGAGTTACTGCGTGAGTACAACAACCTGTTCCCCACAACATTCATATAAATGAAGGGCATAGCAGGAGAGCTAGGTGAAATGAAGATACCACTCAGAGTTGAGGCAAGACCGAACAGACAACAACTATACAAACTAAATCCGATATATAAGAAAAAATTCAAAGCTGAGATCGATAAGATGTTGGAAGCAGGAATCATAGAACCTGTGGAAGAGTCAAAATGGATAAGCCCGGTGGTAGTTCAGGAGAAAAAACAAGGTGGGATAAGAATATGCGTCGACTTGAGGAAGCTGAATGATGCATGCCTACATGACCCATTCCCTACATCGTTCACGGATGAGGTGTTGGAGAACGTAGGAGGACAGGAAGTTTATTCATTCACCGATGGATTTTCGAGATACCATCAGATCAAGCTAGCACCGAGATATAGATACAATACCACTTTTGCTATAGAATGGGGATCCTACCAGTACACGGTCATGCCGTTTGGAGTGAAGAATGCACCAACAATATTTTCTAGAATAGTCATAGTTGCATTTAAAGAATTTATCCACCAGTTTCTAGAGGTATACTTGGACGATTGGACAGTCTATATTCTGTTGAAATACCATGTAGAGGTATTGCGGCTGATGTTAGAAAGATGAATGTAGTGTTATATATTGTTAAACATTAAGAAGTGCATCTTTGAAACACCTTTTGGGATACTATTGGGCCATATAGTATGCAAGCAAGGTTTACTAGTAGATCTTTCCAAGATTGCAGTAATCGTTAACTTTCCACCACCAAAAAGAGTCCGCCAACTAAGAGAGACATTGGGACACACAGGATACTATAGAAAATTTATAAAAAGGTATGTGCAAATCAGTGTGCCAATGGAGAAACTGTTAGGGAAAGATACAAAGTTCTAGTGGAATGAGGACTATCAACACGGTCTGGATACACTAAATGAAAATATGGTAACAACACCAATACTAGTATTCCCGGATTGGTAGAAGATTTTCCATGTACATGTAGATGCATCAGCCATAACACTTGGAGCTATTCTGGTGCAGCCAGGAGAACAAGAATTGGATCATCCCATGGCATTCGCTAGCAGAAAACCGTCAGAATCAGAGAGGAAATACAACACTACAGAGAGGGAAGGCCTAGATATGGTCTACGTGCTTTAGAAGTTCAGACATTACTTATTGGGGAAACATTTTAATATGTTCACAGATCATTCAACGCTTAAATACCTAGTCAAAGAGCTAGTGTTGGGGGGGGATAATTTGCAGATGGCTACTGTTCTTTCAAGAATTTGATTTTGAAGTAATAGTCAATCTAGGGAAGCTGAACGTAGGACCTGATCACCTATCAAGGATCACGAATGGGGAGGAACCTACAAATCTGGAGGAAAATTTTCAAGACGCATAGTTATTTTCAGTCCAGATCATCAATGAATACTTCACAGACATTATCCAGTACTTGAGTACAGGGAATACACCACAGAAATATAACACCACGCAGAAGAAAAAACTAGTAGTCTAGGTTGCAAACTATCATCTTATTGTAGGACACTTATACAAAATGTGCGCAGATAACATCTTGAGAAGATGTGTTCTAGAACATGAAAAACCAAGGATTTTAGCAGAAGCCCACGAGGGAATAGCAGGAGGACATTATGCAGAAAAATCTACTGTGTAGAAGGTATTGCACGCAGGACTATGGTGGTCGACTATTCACAGAGACTCAAAAGAATACTATCAGAAATGTGATGTATGTCAGAGGGTTGGTAAATCAAATAGAAGGGGCAAGATCCCCCTGCGACCACAGGAAAATTTGTAGGTATTCGACAAATGGGAAATAGTCTTTGTGGGACCAATTAACCCACCAACAAAGAGGACAGGAGAGAGGTACATCATCACCGCGACAAAATACCTGACAAGATGGGTGAAAGCAACACCAGTCAAATATTGCAGCGCAGAGAAAACAACACACTTCCTGTTCGAGCAAGTGATCACTAGATTTGATTGCCCGAGGATTTTGATGAGTGACCAAGGCACTCACTTTATTAACAGTACTATTAAGGATATAATTGAGGAATTTGAATTCCATCATCAAAAGAGTACACCATATTATCCACAAGCAAATGGAACAATAGAAGCCTTTAACAAAATTCTTCAAAATGCACTTATAAAGATCTGTAATGCCAATAGGGATGATTGGGACCTGAAGATACCAGTAGTATTGTGGACATATAGGACCACATGAAAAAATTAGATAGGACAAACACCATTCATATTGGTATATGGACAAGAAGCAGTGGTGCCATTAGAATTGTTGGTACCCAGTCTATGCATAGCAGCGATTACGAACATGACAGAATGCGTTGCGGTACAAGATAGGAAGAATCAACTGATGATCATGGAGGAATATAGGATCCTAGCATGGTTCCACCAAGAATTTCAGAAAGAAAGGGAAAAATCTTGGCATGACAGACATATCAAGAGGAAAAATTTCAAGGAGGGCGACCTAGTGCTGACATATGATAGTAAATCCCTTCAGCACCCAAGAAACCTCAAAATGAATTGGTTAGGACCATACAAAGTAAAAAATATCATAGATGGGGGATCTATATAGTTGAAGAAATTATGAGGCACAAAACTTAGAGGGATGATCAATGAGAGCCGACTGAAGCTGTACAAGGACAGTCGACCACCAACACCTTGAAAGTCACCGTGAAAAAAAAAATGCCACATCGTACTAGACATCAAAAGATAACAACAGAGGTATAGTGTGTCAAAAATAGAATGAGAACGCACACTACACAATGTTATCGCAATGATGACAAGGCCAATGGTCAGTACAAAGAAGAAATAACGGGAAAGGCGGATATGGAAAAAGAAGCACCAATTGACGACGACTAGAAAAAAAAATGCCAAAAACAACTGACGAGAAACAACATTAATCTCGCTAATTGGCGACGGCATGGGAAATAAATGGAAAGTACATGGGACTCGATGGTTCAATTAAATCAAAATCATGGTAACATCTCCCATAAGATTCACACGACGTTGATATAAAGCAGGCATGCGAAGAGAAAAAAGGTTATTGTGAAATCGGGTAAGGCATAGAGCAATAGAGCATACGAAGCAGAGAGTGAAGGTTGCAGAGGTTGCAGAGGCTACTGAGCTCGACGAACGACAACATCACCATCATAGCACTACCCAAATAGGGAGAACTAAGCCAGACTGCCAGACAACCCCGAAGTAGTACCAGAACATAATCAAAACCATAGGGAAGTGAACAACAACCATCTCAGCCCCTAGAAGTTGTCAATGTGGACAAAATATCGTCGCTTGATACAAAACCATTAATCCCCACACCCATTGTGGAGGAAACCCAATAGACAGCACCAACGGGTATGGACATTGATACGATGGAAGAGGGACGGGGCCAACAATATGAGGACACAGGCAACCAAATGCACCCCAAAAACCTTGTAGAATCCCTGAGAGTCAATGGGATGACTCCAAATCAGGAAGAAATGGCAGTTCCCGAAAGATCACAGAAAACCACATCAGAAAAACCACAGGAGGGAGAAGTGGAAGATGTCACCAGCCGACTAGAGGAGTATGCATAAGAGAGAACAATGGAGGTTGGAACCTCGATCCAACCACCACAACAAAAGGGAAAGTAGAGGGTACCTAGGTCACCGCCTAGGCAACCCACCACATCCATTGTCTTGTCGTGCATTCTGGAAGGGGTACGTGTACCAGCAAATTTGTTAGGCCACATAGAGAAACTGAGGTACTCATACCATGATTTGATGGACACAGACAAGTTTCCAGAGTTCACCAAGCAAGTCTACCTACAGACTACGGGTATAGGACCCTTTGGTGAAATAATTAATCAACCAGTTCAGTGGGCAACCGGACTAGCGAAAAATGGGATTCTAGGCCTATTAGACCTACCGCACTTTAGAAGGGGTCAATATGCAAACAACTGCGTCAAGTAGTTAATGGAAGTTACACATGGAGGATATTTGTGGCTAAAACAACTCATCTCAATAGACGTAGACATCATCACATACATCACAGGGATGCCATCATGGGGTGAGGATCCCGTGCAGTTTCTTGAGGACAAAACAAAAGAGAAAACACTAGTCGAAGAAATGGAGAAGAAATATGGCACTAAAAGGGGGTCACACGGAATCATCATCATGAATATTAGTGACGCTGCAACAAGAATGGCCACATAAATTATGGCATGCAAGTTGCTCAGGAAATGCCGCAAGGAGGAAGTCTCGATCGGGGTTGTTGCAGCTACAACACAATGTGTCGAGGGCACCACACTTAGTTGTGCTCCTTATTTGTTGAATCTGTTCCTAGACAACTGCAAGGATGTGCAGGATCTGGGGATAGAATTTCATTATTCATGGCTACTCATCCTGATAGCCGTGATCGTATGGAAGGAACCAAAGTATTCCTTTTTTTCCATTAGACCCACTCCCTTCCATGGAGCGCGATACTTATCGCTCTGGGCCGCTTCAGACTCCAAAAATAGAAAATCGAATGAAGCCATATTCGAAGGCTATCTCAACGACATACATGAAAACATCGCCAACACTTGGAGGGTAACACCAGAAGAAATTGCACAGTATCAAGGCATAGCCACTTTCAAATCCACTAGACATGTGATGTGGATCCAGGTGCAGAAAGACCCCGACAATCAATGGCTACAACCGCGTTACTACATCATGGAGGCGAACATAGAGATGTCCATTAAGGATTGGGAAGATGACTGGAGGATTTCAATCCTCATTCGAGAAATACCCGCAGAGATAGAGGAGGAGGAGGTAAGATAGGAACACACACATGTTGAGGAGGAAACTATTGGCTTGCTGAATTGATACTTTTTGTACCCTCCATATCCATTTTTGACCTCTTCATTTGAACTCTTTACTCCATAAACTCATCCATATATTCACATATATAACCAAATACCCAACAAGTATAGTAAGGTATGGTCATTAATCAAAATTCTTTAATTTCCTTTTATTTAATGATTAAATGAAATTCTTGGAAGCTCATGAATGATTATATTAGATTTTGCAGCATACTTTGATTTCAGCAACAGATTAAAATGGAAGATTTTCTACACTCCAGGTGCTGCCAGCTTGCTCAAGCAAAACCAAATATTCTAGCTTAACTCTCGTTGATGACTCGTGGATAATCAATGAGATCTTCATCTCTAGGCACTATGTGCCATAGAGATAAAGATCGGTTATTAGATAACGAGTTTTTCGGGCATGAGAAGTACCCATTAATTGAAGGAATCATTTACCTTCTGAAAACAGTTGTGTATTAAATAGAAGATAGGCTCTGTTGCTAGAAAATCGGGATTGGTTATCTAGCTCTCGAGCTATAAAAACAATTGAACGAAATGTAATATGATGGCTCTGACAGTCTAGAAAGTCTAAAAAAACAATGAATGAATAAATGGTGTTGTGAAATTATGAAGATCGCTTCTTGATGATGTACCATTGCTTTGAATTAATGATATATCCATGATCTGATAACACACTTTATGAAAGTTAATGTTTCTTCTCTTTATTTTAGATTGATGGTTTCAGTTCAGAATTTAATCTGTAAGTTCCTAAGGGACTTGTGGTTTTCTTGGCAAGGATCCACCAAGAAGACCATAAGCCTCTCTTTCATAGATTTAGTTCTTAGATAGATTGCACTTGCAGTAGTCAGAGTTATATTCAGAACAGAGTAAATAGTAGATTTACTTTCTGCACCTTAGTTCACTTTCTGCACCTTACATTGTTTTCTGTGTCATTAGTTTACTTTCTGTGACATACTCTGTTTCTGGTAAAATTTGTTGTTACTTAGTTTGATTGCTGAAGTAGTTTCATTTTGAAATAGACATCTTACTTCTAGATTAATTCAAAGGTAGTTGTTAAAGATATTTCATTTCTGTTTAGAATTGAATGCTGTAGAATTTAAATGGGAATGCTT
>ML793169.1:450643-463563 GCA_009831015.1 Picea engelmannii
CCAATCACCATAAGGCAGGGAGATACCTGTGAAGGGTCGAAGGCCGAGGTCCGGTTGTTCTGTGCGTCCCCCCTTGAGGCACCCACCTCTTGGACGGGATCCAGCCCGTGACCCATTTCTTAGGCCGAAAATCTAAATGCCACACTTGGACCGAGGTGCTTAGTGACCAACTTTAGGACATCTACTCAGGTGGCGATTGTGGGCTGCAATCACACCTTGATTGGATTTTGTGTGGCTATTGGGAAGTATCGCTATCTCTTTCAGGATATTTCCCCCTCTACCCCTCATTATAACCAATTGTTTCATCCTTCACTAGTGTCTCTTCCAGTGACTTCAGACACCACTGTTGAGAGCTATTGGAAGGTCCAGTGCTATTCGAGAGTAAGGACGTTACGTCTTCTAGGACACGAGCGTTTGCTTTCTTTTGATTCCCCCACGCGGACAAAACCCTCTTACCCATATATATGCTTCTTTCTCATGTTATGTATGATGCACATCTGATTACAGTTTAACTTTGATATATATATTGTGTAAAACAGTCATAGCAAAAGACTCTTGGTTCTATATTTCTCTTAACACTTGTTGCACAAATTTTCACACTTAGTCTGACATCATAGGGGAACCACAGAACCCTCGTCGTTCACGACGCTTTCTCAACCTTCCTCCTATTTTAGGGGGAGTATCGGGTCATACCCGCTCATTGGTACCTCCTTCACACACTCCTGTGAGTGATACCATATTAGGATCGGCTTTGCTTGGTTCTACCTTACTTGGGTCCACTCCCCAAAGTCATACAGTCACTCGCTCTCCTTTGCACAGAAGCGGGGGACCCACTTCCTCTCAAGGAGGAAGCACCAACCCACCTAGTCCCCATCAAGGGTCAGGTTCACAACACAATATGGCTGGAACTAATATTCCCACCCCACTACAGATGCCATACTTGGCCTCTCTCAACATACCGGATCTCACCAAGCTCACTAATGATCCTATATTGCATGACCCCACATGGCCTGCAATGTCAACAAAACTTCCTTCAGACATACCAAAATTTGAAGGAAAAGCGGGGGATGACCCCGCCAACCATGTCATGACCTTTCATCTATCATGTTCTTCCAATAGCATTATGGATGATTCCGTCAGACTGCGATTATTTCAACGCACACTTACTGGCCCATCAGCCAAATGGTATGTCGAAGACAAATCAGGGTCCCATACGATTTTTGAATCCTTGGCCAAAGCATTTTTAACTTTATTCCAATTACCCATCCACCATGACAATGGTCTAGAACTACTATCTAACTTCAAACAGACCTCAGCCACCCACATTGCTGATCACATTCATGAGTGGCGTAGGCGACGTAGTTTGTGTAAAGCAGAAACCACCAAACAACAATGTCTTGACTGGTTTCTTAGATCACTTGTCGCTCTCCTTGGTAAGGATGTAGCTTCTACCTTCCCACAATATGAAGAGGAAGCCATCAGCAAAGCTCAACAATATGACCTCATTTACGCACAATCGGGATACCTGTACACAGTACTTCCTGATCTTCCAAAACCTGTGCCATTTGGCCAGGACAAACCTGGGATGTCTCACTCAACAGACGGACTAATAAGTGCCACCACACACCATAGTCCACAACCCCAACCACCACCGATGTATGGAACATCTCAATACCCACCGGCATATGGGGGCACTCCTTATTTCCCCCCACCCCCTTATCAACAGTCATACCCTGTTTCTATACCTCCACCCATTAGTGGACCACCACCGGCACCTCCCATACATCCACCTATTCCCACAAACAATGGTACTCCCTCCACATCAGCATACAGTACTAGTGAAAGCACACAGCCTTCCTATATACCCTATGGATCGGTACCACCACAAAATCCATACTTTCCCTTTCCTAGTCCTCCACAACCCATAACTCCCCCACATCCTCATGCGGGGGTAAACTTTGTTCAACCCTCTGCTGCTCAACAATACCAAAATTTTGAACAGTTGAACACAGCCAACCCAACTCACCCTTCGAACAATGCCCGGAAGAAAGGGAGGAACAGGAATAACAACAATCCTGGTCAAGGCGGGAATCAACCCCCACAGCATCCACCCACTGGGGGCAACCCAAACCAAGGGCACCAAAACCCCCAGGGGGGGAATAACAACAAACGCCAAGGGCGGAATAATGTTAAAACCATCCACCCTTGTGCTCTTTGTGGCATGTACGATTATTACACTCACCATTGCCCCCAGATCGCTGATTTCAAAAGGTTTAAAGACTCTCGGAGCCTTCCCCCCTCCCCAGCGCAACCTACCCCTCAACAGGCGCAACAACAATACGCGCAACAACCCCCTCCCGCCGTACTGCAAAATCCTATCCCACATCAAGGTGTTATAAACACCCAGCAGGACACACAGCATCCCCTACCTTAGGCGGGCCAATATCATAATCCCAACAATCCAGCAGAGCGAACAATTCTCCTCACCAGTGAGGAAGAAATTCTTCTGCAAACACGCAATCGTCAGTATCCTGCAACTGCTGAGTCTACTCCCATCTCTCCAGAAACAAACCCTACACCGACGGGACCCCCGTTGATGATCCCTCGCCCTTCGGCTGAACCACCATTATGCATCCCTCGCATCCCCTTGCGCAGGAATGTTCACAATCCACAAGCTAGGGCAACACATAACTACAGCTTGGTAGATGACTTAGCACAATCCCCGGCTTCCATGTCAGTCTTGGAAGTACTCCAGACTTGTCCAACGCAGCGGAAATCACTACTTTCTGCCTTAGGGGCAATTGACCCGGCCAATACTCGACTCATCACCTTTGACCTTGATAGTTGTGAACCTCGTCTTCCCGTCGCAGTCGTTATTCAAGTACCAGTAAAGATACGGAACATCACCGTCCATCGGTGTATCATCGATGAAGGAGCATCTACATGCATCATGTCCAAAACAGTATGGCAGAAACTTGGTTCCCCGGAACTCATACCCTCTGCCATCACATTACGAGCTTATGACGGATGACCATCATCTCCTAAAGGGCTCCTCCAAAATGTCCCCGTTGAACTCGGAGGCAAAACCATTCTCATTGATATCGAAGTTATCGACGTCACACTCGATTACAATATCTTGTTCAGAAGTAGCTACATGTATGCTATGAAAGCAGTGGCATCTTCCATCTTTCGAACAATCATGTTCCCCCACAATGGAAAGATTGTGACCATCGACCAAGTCTCACATTATGAGCCAAACCCATCTGCCAATCTCGATAACATTCTTCCCCTCATCCACGCCAACCAAGACGTATATCCACTCGTTGAGATGGGTCCTTGAATTTTAAAAGATCCATCCTTATTAGGGACATACCATGGAGCACCACCACTTCTTCCCCCTAATCAAGTATGCGTCATCTCTTCTAAAGCAACCCACACAGAGGATACTCGTCCTCCTCAGGAGGCTTCAGTCATTTCTGACGTCTCAATAGTCACAGCATCACTCCCATAGGATCCTCCTGCGAACTCGTCGACCCCCACAGTCCACAAATCCACACCCCCTCAGGGGCCTAGTCCCATTTGGGAGATAGTTCCCCGACCCCTCACTCAAATTCCCTTATTTTATATTCCACCTGGTATAGAAGCTTTCCAGGTAGCGGCAACACTCACACTACCCAATATGGTGTTAGCAATCCCAGTTTGGTATTTACACCCACCTGAGATGGTCCCTCGCCCACAGGAAGGACTCCCCATGACGATTCATGTCCTCACTCCCACTACCCCCACTACCCCCATACTCCCTACCCCCCCTGCTACCGCTGGGGGCAGGAGAAAAAAGAAGGATCCCACAGCTCCACTTCCTCCACGCATCCCACCACCTTGCGCATTGTGTGACAAAGAGGGTCACCAAACCAACAACTTCCCATCACTACCCGAATTATGGAATTTGATTCCCCCCAATCCAACCCCCACATCGCCCATTACTACCGACACTCAACTTGCCAGTAGTAAAGGGTTGAGGACTAAATTCGCGTGTGCCATCTATTCTGAATATGGCCATTACACCCATCATTGTCCAGCACTGCCATGTTTCTGGCAAGCATTAGCTATCATATGCCAGGACTTTCAGAACAACCCACGCCCTGCCACGTCCTCCACAACAAATATCACTGACATTCGTTATGTCACTACTTCAGTCAATGAACGCATGAAATGCCCTTGCTCTCTTTGCGATTCATCGGCACATTTTACATTCCAGTGCCCTATTATTCTCGCTTACAGGCAACGTCAATTGGCCCCACATCACCAACTCGCCGAGGCGGTGATTGACATTACCCTGCCACTCGAGGATTTCCATGTCATTTCACCAGAACCCGAGGCACTCCCAACGCCTCCTTGGTTCTTAGACGGCGTATATGAGGATTCACCCTGTAACCCTCCCAACTCTCCTGCTCATTCCCCTACGGAGATTCTCCATCCAACCACCACGGGTACCCTTCAGTACTTCAACATATGGTTCATGACGAGTGAACCCTCATCATCTGCTCGTACTACTAACATTGCTCCCCCAGCAGGGGGCAATCACCCTAGAGTCGAGATCACTCCTTACGACCCCTTATATTCTCGTCATTTCCAAAACGATGAGGAAATACTGGAAGAGCTCCAACGCCCAGACTCTCCCTGGGACGCACTACATCATCGCGCACTCTTCCTTCCACATAAAGCACTCATGCCTCCTAACCAAAACCCCATTTACGCGGTCGATACCAAAGATTTTATCCCATCCGGGCCTATCGATTGGTTCACCAATCCAATTCCTGCACTAAACGCTTTTGAAGAAGGTAATCTGGCCAATATTTCCCCCACCATCAAAATCGACATTTCCATTAAACCGGGCATCGTCGAAGAAATCATCATTGGAGCTACTTGTACTCTTCAGGAAATCACCGCATATAAAGCCCTCTTTCAAGAATATCGGGATATCTTTGCCTGGTCATACACAGAGATGCCTAGCCTAGATCCCTCTATTGTCGAGCATCGCATCAACACCTGGCCTGACATCACACCTATTCGCCAGAAACAGCGACCGCTACACCCATCTAAGGCTACGGCTATCAAAGCCGAAATTGACAAATTACGAACAGTCGGATTTATTTATCCCATCACTTACACTTCATGGGTTTCCAACCCTATACCCGTCGACAAAAAACAGGGTACTATTCGCGTTTGCACTGACTTTCGCGATCTTAACAACGCATGTCCAAAAGACAACTTCCCAACGCCTTTCATCTATTAAATTTTTGATGACTACGCTGGCCATGAAGATCTTTCCTTTATGGACGGCTTCTCTGGCTACAACCAAATCCAAATTCACCCAGCTGATCAATACAAAACCGCATTCATTACCCCGTGGGGTACGTTTGCATATCGTGTCATGCCCTTCGGCCTCAAAAATGCCGGCGCAACCTTCCAGCGTGCGATGAAATACATCTTTCATGATCTGGCTGCAATCATCCTCGCCTACTTGGACGACCTCACTGCTCGCTCCAAGAAGTGCACCCAACATCTCGATGATTTACGCATCATCTTTCAACGGTGTCGTCAGTATAACATCCGCTTGAACCCTCTCAAGTGTGTATTTTTTGTCGCCGCCAGGCGACTCCTCGGTTTTATCGTTTCCCAAAGCGGTATTACCGTGGACCCCCTCAAAGTCAAATCCATCACCGAAATTCCCCCTCCTAGGAATTTACGACAATTACAAAGTCTACAGGGCAAAGCTAACTTTCTGCGACGCTTTGTTCCTGATTACGCCATCCACGCACATGGTTTCCTTCGCTTGCTATGTCACGACATCCCTTTTCACTCGGACGACCATGCCCAACAGTCATTGGATGATCTTAAAACCGCGCTTTCAAATGCACCTTTAATCAGTGCACCTGACTATAATCGTGACTATGTCCTCTACGTATCAGCATTAGCTGTATCAGTAGCCGGCGTCCTCATCCAGCTCGGAGATGACAATCGTGAACATGTCATTTACTATGTTAGTAAGAACCTCTCGGGACCACCCTTGAAATACAAACACAAAGAGAAACTTGCCCTGGCAGTTGTCCTCGCGGTCCAGAAACTGCGCCATTACATTTTGCTTCGTACCACTAAGGTCGTCGCAGATTCAAACCCTATGCAATATTTGCTCAGTCGTCGACAAGTTAACGGAAAAATCGCTCGATGGATCGTTATCCTCCAGGAATACGACCTCGAGTTCTTAATACCTAAGAGTAAGAAGGCCCTCATTCTCACCGAACTTGTCACGGCCCTTCCCTCTGACATCACCAGTCCCCCCGTCAACACCGACTTCCCTGATGAACATCTCTTTTACATCGCCTCAGATGATCCTTGGTATGGCGACCTCCTCATCTACCTACGAACTCAAAAGTTCGGTAACCATCTATCACGAGATGATCGTCAGCGTATTCGCCATCAGGCCCCTCGCTATCTCCTCATCGGAGACATCCTATATCGATGGGGCTTTGACACCATTCTTCGTCATTGCCTGACTATTGACGAGGCTGACAGAGTCTTAAACGACTGCCACAGCGGCGCATGTGGGGGCCATCTTTCGGGTATCTCCACGACTCAGAAGATTATCCGAGCCGGTTATTTTTGGCCCACCTTATTTCACGATTGCATTCATGCCGTGAAACGATGTGAGCAATGTCAACTTTATGCCAACAAAGCCCGAGCTCCCCCTGCTCTTCTTCACCCTGTCATTACGGCCGACCCCTTTTGTAAATGGGGCATCGACTTTATGACTTGTAATCCCCCCTCCAAAAATGGCCACAAATACATTGTTGTCGCCGTTGATTACTTTACCAAATGGGCCGAAGCGATGCCCACTTTTAACAACACCGCTGACACTGCAGCGCGCTTCTTCTTTAATCACGTCATATCCCGTTTCGGTGTACCACTCCAACTCGTGTCCGACCATGGGAAACACTTTGAGAATGAGATCTTCATCGAACTCTCTTCTCGGTTAGGCTTCTCTCACGAGTTTTCCTCACCATATTACCCTCAGTCAAATGGACAGGTCGAGGCAGTGAACAAAGTCCTCAAGACCATGTTACAACTCACGGTTAATAAACATAAAACCAATTGGCATCATATGTTATTTTCCGCGCTATGGGCTTATCGAATGGTAGTAAAGACCGCTACAGGTTTCACGCCATTCCATTTAGTCCATGGGGTCGAGGCAACTCTTCCTATCAAGTGCGAAATTCCCACCCTTCGCACCGCAATTGAGCTATTACCTGACACTGCTCCAATGGAGCAGCGCTTGCTGAACTTGGAATCACTGGATGAAGATCGTCGATCTTCATTACAAAACAACGAGGAAGCTTAAAAATGATCCAAGGCTACCTTTGATCGCCATGTCAACCTTCGATCATTCCGTGAAGGCGACCTTGTCCTGGCCTATGATATCGCTCATGATACCTTTGGCCAAGGCAAATTTGAATCACTTTGGCATGGCCCTTACATCATCCAACATTGCCTCACCAAAGGCGCATACATCCTGGCCTCCCCTGAAGGCCTCTCACTCAAAGAACCTGTCAATGGGTTATATCTCAAGAAATTTTATGCTTAGAAGTAGTCATTCTACTTTAGGTTACTTTTTCTTGTTTAGCATTTTTAATCTTTTTCCTCCTACCCTCTCGTCTAAACTATCCTTTGTGCTCTTGACAGATTCTTCCTCCACCAGCATACCACATTGGTTACGCCGACGGCGCCAGCTGTTGGACACAAAATCTCGCTTCGGCTGCTTGGGCTCTCTACACCCCCTCACATGAAATGCTACATTCAAGCGGCATATGTTTGGGACCAGCAACCAACAACTAAGCCAAATACACTGCTGTCATAGGCCTCCTGACCGATTCCCAGCATCATCACATTCGTTACCTTAGCATTTTCCTCGACTCCCAACTAGTCGTTCTCCATCTCAACAATGTGTACCGTGTACGCGATCCGTGCCTCTTTCGCAAATACCTGCAGGTTAGTTTATTATCTCGACATTTTGATTCCATTACATTTACACATATTCCAAGACATTTGAATCAAACAACTGATGAAATAGCTAACATGGTGTTAGATTGGAATATAACACATCAAGCTACACATACATAAACATCTCATACATCCTGTCACAGCATATAGATACAATAGGCATCATCATCATAAAACACAAAACACATGTACACCACATTTGGATCTCAAAAACATGTATACTCGTAGATATATATGGACCCCTCAGGCCATCCGAATGTTTACATACAAAAAATATATACATTGGCCTGCAGGCCCGTGCCACATCTCGGTACAAAACGGCTCACCAGCCTATCAAAAATACATACATACATCAGGGTGCCTCTATCGCACCCCCAGTTTCTCCTCCCTCGGGAGGAAGCGGTGGTCCACCCCTACCTGCCCCAGGTGGGGGTGGTGGAACACCTGCAGGACCCTCCTGCCCCGGCGGCAGGCGTCCACTAGTCATAGCGGCGATCACAGCTGCTCGTCGCACGATCGACCGCCATGGTGGCGGTAATCCAATACACTGCTCTAGGAATCCCTCATCCTAGATGCGAATCCACATGCCCTCAGCCACATCCTGTAACACTGTCTCCAGACGACGGCGTATATCATCGAAATCACCTCCGGCCACCGCCGGAGGAGCGTGCGATGGCCCCGCACCAGGGTCATCAAAACGACGCCTCTGCGTTGGTCTCCCAGGCTCTGCTGGTCGCCCAGCGGCCTCATCCCGTGGACGCCTACCTCCCCGTGGTGGTCTCTCCAGCTCTCGCTGAACTGACGCTCTATACAACTCCACCTCGCGCCCGCGAGGTGCCAAATCTGCACATGCACAAAGCAACAAACATCAGATTGTATCAGTGTCTATACATCATACATATAAACTGATAAATCAAAATCAAAACATAAATCAAAACATCCAAATACACAACATACCTCGATGGTCGAATACCTCCCCAGGAGGCAACGCCATGTCCGGGTCCCCCCGGAAGTCCACCCCAGCATAAGGGAACTGAAGTATGACTTGCGGCATCTGCCGCCATATCTGCGCCGCCTGCGCCGTAAAATAATTCCCTCCTTCGCCACCACCGTGGCGAACCAAAATCGCAGACCACCACCTCAAACACGGATCTCGTACCCCTGGTGCCTCTAATAGAACCCTCGGGCGCAGCATCGACACCCTCTCCAAGAAATAAGCTACCAGGATCGACCCGAACGCGAACTCCCCGGTACCTGTGGATCGACATCGATCCAACTGCGCAATCATCCGCGCGTGCAGCGTAAGCCCCCATGCAAAGTGCTCATGACCCACCACCACCCTCTCCATCACCAGCAGCTGACCACCACTGATTCGTTGGGTCGCCAGTGACCCATACACACGAAGAATCATCGCTGCTATGCAACGATGCAGTAAGGAATCCAGACCGCTCACACTCACTACAGTCCCCGACATGTAGTTGTCGCCTGAGAAATATCGCCCAGCGAATGCCCACAGAGAGGTATCCCTTAGCAGCACAGGCTTTGCCGGCAGCGGCGTTCCCCGGAAGGGAAGCCCAGTCAAGAAATAGATGTCCTCCACCGCAGTGAAGGGGATCTGCTCTCCTCACACAAGGAAGCAGTGAAGATCCAGACTCCACATCCGGAGTAGGAACTGGAGAAAGTACTCCTGTGTCTGTATCAACAGACACTCAAATAACTTTAGCAAACCATAGGTTGCTAAAGCCACTCGCACCTCAGGCCCTGCATTGGCCACATCATCTCGTAACTGTGACCAGTCGCGCTCACGCCACCGCACATCCATGGTCACTGCTAGCCACCTACACATAGCATAGAGTCCTATATCAGCTTATGAAACCATCCAATGCATCAAAAAGACTCATTTTTTACCCTTTAAACTTTCCTCAAAGGCGCGGTTTCTTCACCCACAGGCGCGCACATATGCGCGCCTGTTCACTACACAGGCGTGCACTTGTGCGCACCTGTTCACTACATAGGTGCGCACATATGCGCGCCTGTTCATTCCACAGGCGCGCCATCGAGCGCGCCTGTTCATTACACAGGTGTGCTCTCAAGCGCGCCTGTCCAAAATTACAGCCGCGCTCAAGAGCGCGACTGTCAACCCCACAGGCGCGCCCCTACGGCACGCCTTAAATTCCTACTCACATGCACGTATGCACGTGTATTCAGTGGACAGGCGCGCACATATGCACGCCTTCCACTGAATCGCCCGTGCATGTGGGCCCACATCCTATGAAAAAACCTATTAAACCCCCTGTACGGCCCCCCGTACCTACCCTGCCCAAAGATTAGAACCCTATTTCTATGCAGGACGATTAGAACACTAACCTGCAACTCGCACACCGTTGATCGGATACCTCGTGCTCCCTGAATCACCCAATCTCCTCTGAATCTGCTCGAAAACTCACTGTAGCAGCAGGTACAAATGAGGTGGCAATGTGGGCCCTACAACTATATATAGGCCTTTTGCCAAACTTCCACTCAACATTCTGGGAGCCCATGGTGTCCATTTGTCAAACCGTCTTCAGCCACGGGATCAACATCCCACCGCCTACGTCACGACTGTCCTTGGGTCACTTTTCGTCCTAGGCACCCGGGGTGCCTTTTTTCCACATCATGATATGGTACGCACGCGCATAATCACATTTGTCAAATACATGCTCATATATTTGATTCTCTTCAGATATAATTCACGTTGGGTATTTGGTTGTTCTGTGCACAGGTACTTGGTCATCAGTCACCGACATCATCCCTTCAGGTATATATATTTAGAACTGGCATGTAGTCTCTCCCGCTGTATTGCATTTACATTTCCAGTCACACCCTCTGGTATTGGCCTTTAGGATCCCATTCCCGGCTCTGCAGTACTCACACTTCCATTTCCATTTTTGGTACTGTAACCCGGCAACATTCTCACCCACATGAGTTGTCCCATTCATAGCACCTTTTGGCACTTTTGACACTCATGTTGTTCGTCATTACCCCTTAGGGATGGGAGTCCCGGTAGTCTTTCATCATGTTGCAGATCAACCACATACTTCTTCTCCTCATTTTGCTAGCTTCCCATATGGACTCCCGGCTCATCGCTTTATGGTTATGTTCTTTTTACCTGCACCTCCGCAGGATCACGAAACCACCATTTCATCCACCATCAGTTTTCCCATCTGCGAAACTATCTTCATTTCACCTACCTCATACAGAAACTCACCAAAGGGGCCCCCACCCTCCATCAGTTTTCCACAAAATTTCTGCCCTCCCTGGGGCACTCATTTTACACTGGGGCACCCGTTTCTGTATTTGTACATTTTTCCCAAAATGATTCATTATTTATTGTACAAACGCCTTTATTTCTAGTCATTACATTTTCTTTTGTCGTCACCGTTGGCGACTTGCTTTCTTTTTTGGCCACACGCAACCCATGTCACCCTTGGTTGGAGCATTACTTTCCCCCGCCGACATCGTCCATATCTTCAGAATACTCCACAAGTCACTTACCTCTACCTTCTGAATTTGTTCACCTTGTCTCGCCTCTGGCACAACTTATCCTCGGTCTTGGCGTCCCCCTGACACTCGACCTTGTCACACGGTTGTGGCCATTGTTTATCTCATACATCCTCCAGCCAAGGGCAGTCTTGAGTCTTCCCACTTCTTGACTTCGTCCATGTACCTATGCCACTTCTTCACCTCAGTAGATTCCACGGAGCCCTTTTCTCCTGGGAGTCGCGTCCCCCTTTTTTGTCAACATCAGCACAATTCTCCAGAAGGGCGACAATATCTTGATTCTCATTTTCTATTCAATGAGAGATCTCGGACAGCACAAGGGGAAACACCATTGCCCCCTACTGTCGTTGGCCCCCGTAACATTCGACGCCAACACTTTCTCATGTTACGGTGGGTCTTACTTTGCGACTATTGCAGTTATTATTATCATCATTTGCCAAAGACCTCTGAACTTGGTAAGGGCCATCAATGCCCACATCATCGTCGCTGCTTATTGCTGCGATCATTGCCTATTGTTCAGAGCATGTTCCATTGCAGAATTGTCTTTTGCCTTCATCATTACCACCCCCGAGGGCACTGCAGTTGTCTACACCAACACTTCAGTTATCTTTTTTCAGAGTTACATAACACGAGCATGGGGCATGCCCGCCTCGTTTGTACACAGTTGTATATTGTTACGCACCTTCTGGAAGGTTGGGTTCTACCAGTTCCTTTCTTCTCCAAAATATTGCTCTACACGATCCCACTCTTTCTCTCTCTTACTACCACATTCTCAGTAAAAGAAACATTGATGGATTTCGGCTATACGTTTTCTCCTAACCTCATCCATCAGGGGGAATTTGTTATCACTGAAATTTTGTCCGCACATGGCGACAAGAACTCCGCATCATCAAAACAGGAATGAAGTCATTCATGGCACAGGATTAACTCCACAGCATGGCAAAAGGGTACAAAACTATGCAAAGTAACCAAAAATTGAAGAGCGCTTTACCGAATCTGGTTGCGCGCGCATATGCGCGGAACAGAAACGTACCATGCACGCATGCGCACACGATGCGCGGCTGTGGGCGCAAAAACCCGCGCACCTGCTAAACGACGCATTTATTGAAATTGGTCGGCCTCCCAACCACTAATGGATCATCTCCCAAGCCGATTTGACATCAAATCTGATCTGAATCCGCATGGTAGGCTGGTCAAAGACCTAATTGAGCCCTAAAGAGCCCCTTTTCACACCTCAAAGGAGTTACATAATCACCCCATACCATGCTATAAAAATCCATGAAGAACCATCATTTTCTCAAGGAATTTCATGTATTGTTATG
>ML793169.1:508232-518281 GCA_009831015.1 Picea engelmannii
GGCATGGATGTAGCAATGAGTTTCTTGGGCAATGCGGCGATGAATAAAATTATGGGTGCTGCCACTATCAACCAAAATGATGACCTTCCGATGCTTAATGTAACCGATTAGCTTGAGGGTTTTGGGAGTGGAGAATCCAGTGAGAGAATTGAGGGAAATGATTGGTTCTACTTCGGGAGGGTCTGAGGGAGGGGTTATGTCAGTGGATTCAGGTGATTCAGACATAGAGGGATTTTCTTCATCTTCTTCTGAACTCTCCTTGGAGATGGCCATAAAAAGATTTTGTTATTTACACTTATGTCCCGGGAAATATTTGTCATCACAATTATAACAAAGGCCTTAAAGTTGGCGTTTAGCCATTTCAGCCCGGGTCAAGTTTTGGATCTTTAGTGGAGCAGAGGGAGTAGTGGGATTTACTAGTTTAGGGCAAGGGATGAAGGAGGGTTTGCGGTTTTGAGATGATACAACCTGTTGTGCTTCTTTAGCTCTTTTGGTATCTTCCACCCAACTCTCAGGCCGAGCCATGAGGACATGGGCCCGAATTTCATCCTTGAGGCCGCTAATAAAACACTCTCGAAAAAAGGCATCAGACATGCCCTCTGTTCTAAAAGCTAGGTGCTCAAAGGAAACTATAAAGTCTTCCATTGTTCCTAATTGTTTTAGCTTTGTCAAATGGCCCAAAAGGTTGGTGTCAATGTCAAAGTGTTCATAAAGCTCTGCCAAAAATTGTGTCCAAGCAATATACCCTTGACGAGAATTTTTTCTCCATTTCCACCATTGCCAACGCTCGTGATCTAGATGGAGAACACCATACCGGAGTTTGGCCAAGTCATATGTAATTCTATATAAAGAGAAGTAATGTTCCATTTGGGTTACCCAACCAGTGGGGTCCGAGCCATCAAATTTGGTCACATCCACCCGTGGAAGGTGTAGGTCATGTTGAAAGTGATGGTTCTGCAAGGTATGGGAATGAGAGGAATGGTCACCTTCAGTATGTGGGGGTGAGGAAGAGGAAGGGTTATCTGTAGAGATATGCAGTTTGGTGCAGAGTGTTGAAAAGACTGATTCAAGTTGGGTGGTGAGGTATTGTTTGATTTCGCCCATTGAGGACTGCATGGTTGTATTGATGGCGACGACATTGGCACTAAGTTGTTTCACTTCTTGTTGGGTCTCAATGAGACCAGACTGCAAGGTGTTGAAGCGAGCTTCCAAGTCTTGGCTACCAGTGTGGGCCATGAGGATGGGGGAACTGAAAAGGGGTGGGCGGGGTAAAACAAATTTTCCAAAAAAATGATATGGATGAATGTGATAAGGGCGAAGATATGAATCCAATGGAATAGGGATAAAATAATGGTGAAAACAATTCCAGACTTTTTTTTTTTTTACGTCCGGTCTGAAGAATATTGCAGAGAGGAAATGGCCAAATGCTTAACCAGAGAGAAATGTGTATTTACTTGGCAACCCGAACACAGTTGCGTGGCAATAGATATTGTCTATTTTAATTTGTTTATGTTTTTGTCCCCAAGGGTTCTACAGACAAGGGTTTTCCCTATGCTATAGCTCTCTGATATACATGCGGGGTCCAACATTAGTACTTATCCCAATATCTCAGGGCACTAACTAAGGAGGATAGACCGTACCCTTATCCGTACTACCCGACTACCCAGGTACTAGAGAGTATCTTCCCGAGTGTTGTTCTGGGTGACTATAGCAGTCAGGCGGCCGATCAGTTTATCTAAATAGGGCTTTAGGTAATCTAGGTCGATCCATACACAGGTGTTGTCTGATGCACTACCACTCGAAGGGGTACCAACAGGGGTTACAAGGGTGGCCAACAAATGTGCGCTTAAGTACCACTTGTATTTCCTGTGTGTATGAATCCCTCAACCGTGGGTTTATGCGCATAACGACAACTCTCTGTGGCTTAAAGATGTTGGAATACGTCTCTACCCTGAAAAAAATTTAACCCACACTTTCTGCCGAGGAAAGTGCTCTGATACCACTTGTAATATACCATATATAAAATGTATGCAGAACATAAATAAAATGCTAGTAATGGCAGAATAATAGCAATATAACCAAAACATTCGCCACAATAACACTGAAATGATATAAGAATAACAACATAAATAGCACTTTGAATCTGAAAGCAATGTTCATGGGCCTCTTCAAGGGGGAAACCTCCAGTTGAGAAGAGCTCTATTACAATAATATCCAAGCTAGGGTTCTCATACCCTCGAATCCTATTTATACTAAAAAGAAACATCTAGAGGAAGATCCTTCTAGAAGAGGAAGCTTCTATTAGGTCTTCTTACATCCACCTTATTCTATTTTATTGAAAGGACTTATTAATATTGACCTTTATTACATCCAAATATATTGTTCTACCTATGTGTGGGTTAGGAACCTAACAATGAAGCTAAACTATCCAAATAAGAAGAAGGAAGAAGAGTAAATACCTTTTTACCAACATTTGTCCTTGATCGATCCAGACTGATCTTGATCTCCAAGTTCTTCAGAAGGTCTTGCGATACAATGAGAAACAACAACGAGACATACTTCCTACTCTATGATGATTAGCTTCATAATGGATCTATGAAAGAAACAAGTTCATGAAACGTACACAAACTTTAAAGGAAACAGGCCAAGCATAGATGTATATTAATGAAAACAAAGTGAGATGCTTACAGCCATGGGTGTAGGTGCAGAAGCTTCACCAAGCTCTCTTTGTACAGACCCTTGCTCAAATAATCCACACACATAATGTTGATGCTTCAATGATATCTCACTTATGAGATCATAAGTTTGATACTTCACAATGTCTCTATCCCTTATCTTATGAGATCATAAGTTAGGTTCTTCTCTCAATATCCATCCTTTTCACCATGAGAAGGCCTCCTTATATAATCTTGGAGAGACCCAACCACCTTGTGATATCTTTGGGATAAGTTGAGGATTCCTCTCCTTTAGTTGTGGATCTTCCCTAAGTTCATGTCTTGACCTCAGATTCGAATCCAACCAACTTCATAGATTGAGGGGACTCTTCCCTGATTTATCTCAACAAACCAAAATTCGCTCAGAAAGGGCAGTGCTCCCCCAAAAGGGTGCATAGATCGTTTCAACGCTCCACCAAAGAAGGCTAGGGAGCGTCGGCACTCCTTGACAGTGGGTAGGGGAGTGTTTCCTTCCAAAAATCATTTTTGAGTGGTTTTCTTCATGGAAAATGCTTTGTACTCTTCATAAAATGATTTCTCTTCCTCAAAACTAGTCTTTGAGGTGTCTTAAGTGTCCTTATGATGTCGTTAGAGATATGACATAGGCAAGATAACAGTATGATGTTTGCGACACTGGTGACCAATATGCGACACTTGCAACACTAACGATGACGACAATATGTCATCATTGGAGTGAGTAATTTTGAGGTGTAACAGATTTCCCTCCAAAGTGCAAAGTTAGAAGACGTGATGACTGAAGTACTTTGTATACTTTTTCAAGAAAGGCTATGGATGCAGAGAACCTGGTAGAAGCTGAACACAACCATCAAACAAATATTATGACATGTTTCAAAACCCAAGGCATGAATACCTATGCTTGAGTGATAAAGACTTTCAAGGTATGGCCGCCATAAAATACACTGCAGATCCATAATTATATTGACAAAAAGGTATAGCCACTAAGGATACAATGTGGATCTATACTCCTATGACCTTAATTGATCATAGCCACGAAGAATACACAGTGGATCTGCGAGATGAAAAGACATAGCCATGACCAATACAAAGTGGATCTATGTAACAGTATATGTGTCAACATTCAAAAGAAACTCCGTGGCAACCTGGGAAAAGTACATATTAGAGTGATGACTCAACCCAGTGTATTCTTATCGATCCCTATGTAGTATGAATCTAACCATGTGAATAGATGTCCTGATGTCGAACATGGTAGAAACCACTTGATTATCGGTCAATGAGGTAAACCATTAACAAGCATGGGGGAAATCACCATTGATGTCAATGATTCCCAAGGTACTCTAGTACATTCCAACGAATGTGAATGGATGAGCTAAATTTGAACATCTGTGGAATCATCCGATCATAGGTCAATGATGTAAACCCACTGTTAGAAGCGAGGAGGCCTGTAATTGAGGAATGCAAGTCCCAAGGTACTAATTGGTTTCTAAGTCTAGTTCCTGGATGATGTGTTGAAGTCGACAGGAATAGACTCGTTGCAGGAGGGCCTTGATGTATCCCCCATCAACGACATGAAACTGACACAGATATGTAAATTGGTAGATCAAATCAACATGGACTGACATGGGTATTGAAACAAGATATTTGTGATGGCTGACTCTTGAGGCTGATACTTCCCTTGAACTCTGAGGCATGACAACGAAAACTTGACATGGACCAAAACTCGATAATACAATGGATACTGTCACTTTCTTCGAGTGACCCAAAGGAGTAAGGAAACTCAAAGGATTGGTTCAATGGATTGAAATGCATTCAAAGACAAAGTGTCATGTTCAAGGGTGACCGTAAGAGTTACTGGTAATGTTATCAAAAACTGCTTGGCTTTCTTCCTTCAATTTCCCCCCCATCCAGATAGACGAGTACCTCTTTTTATTTTAACGAGCTCAAGGAGGGTAACAAAATATCGATATAACTCACCTTCGGTAAGTCCCTCTTCCTTTGTTTAATGAACTGGAAGAAGTAAGTGTTTGGTCCCGTATGGGCCCTTCAATCTATGATTGTTTAACGAATCCAAAGAAGGTAAACTCGGTGGTTTTTCATGTTTAGAGAGTCTGAAAAGAACTTAAAGACGACTCCAGGGTTGTCCTTTTTCGTAATTTTAGTCTCACGAGGCCACAAAAGAGATAAACTACCACTCGAAAGATGCCCTTTCAAAACTTTTAACGAGTGTGAAAGGAAGCAAGATCACTCAACAATATTTTCATGTTTAGAGAGTCTTAAAAGAGCTTAAAGGAGACTCCAGGGGGTTCCTTTTTCGTATATCCATGCGAGCCCGAAAAAGAGATAAAAGGTTGCTCGGTTACATTATCATGTTTTTACGAGCGTGAGAAAGAACAAAGACTAAGCTCGGTACTCTGCCCCCGGCTAGAAAGCTAGTGGCTTAACTCCAGAATGATCATCAAAGGTTGGAGACATGCCCCCCAAGATGCAATTCATTCACCGACTTTGAGGTTGTCACCAACTTTTGTATTATATGGAGAAAAAGGATAAGGGTGGATGAAATGAAGGTTCAAATATGAGACCTAACAAAAGACTCGACTCAACGTCTACGAGATCTGGCGAAAGACTCGACCTAATAGGAGAGGTGACTGTTTCATTTTTTAACGAGCTTGACATAGGAAAAGAACTATGCTCAAGGTGCTGGGTTGAATCCCCAGATTTCTATTTCATTATTTAACGAGCTTGCTACAGAGAGGAAAACTATGCTCATAGCCTCTGTTTCATTTTTTAACAAGCTTTCCACAGAGAGGAAAACTATGCTCGTGACTTCTTCTTGATCATGGCTTCCAAGAGGATAACGCTCTAGAAGAACACCATGTCAAGGGACAAAAATTGGTCATGGTTTCCAAGAGATCTTCACTAGATGGAAGAAGAATGCTTCGGAAGTAACACATGTCGAGGGTCTCGTCAGGGGTAAGGAGATCAGGCTCCAATAGCCCTACTGAAGAGATCACCATGTAAACTACCGGATCCAATTCATATGAAGTTGAATTCATGGGAGACAACGCCACATAATTGACCTGTGGCAGGGGTGATACCGACTACATATAAGACCCGTTTAGGGAGGTCATTGGGTTGATGGTCAAGTTAGGGCCAACAAACGAAAGTTGATCAATAGTCACCATTCTTCCATCGTTCGGGAAAGATATCAAATGAAAAAGAGTGGACACAATAGCTTTCATGGCATAGACATAATCTCACCCAAGGAGTAAATCGAAATCCAAGGGGTCCTGGACTACCATAACATCAATAAAGACAGTTTTCCCTCCCAAAGTTACGGTAAATTGAGGAAGGATCCCTAAAGGGTGACTGGTTCTTCTGTTAAAAGTGAACAGAGTCTGGGTAACTGACACAAGCTGAGGATATCCCAAAGCTTGTCAAGCAATAGAGGAAAAAATACTAATGGATGAACCTTCATCTATCAGCGCAGGAGGAACGTCCCGACCACAAACCTGTACTGTAATCTTGAAAGGAATGTAAGAGGGAAGACGAGGTCCAATTAGCACACCCCAATAAAAAAGGATGGCCTCATTACTTGGAGGGGTTTTCACAGGAGAAGAAGGAATGCCCCCCGACACGGTAGATTTTGTACCAATGAGAAAAACATGGGCAGTATTGGGTTTACTCTCTAGTGGGAGAGTAGGATTGATTGATAATGAAATCAAATCAACCACTTGAGTTTCATTCTCCAAGGGGAGAATGGGGTCTATAGGTGTAAATGGATCGACATCTTGGATTGCACTCTCTAACGGGAGAGTGGGATCGACTGAAGATGGGATCGGATCAACCACTTTGTCAACTAGTTCAACTAAGGACGTGACCGGATTGATGACATGATCAACTAGAATGACTAATGAAGGGACCAAAGAAACTATTTTTTCACTCATTATAAGAGGAGTGGGATTGACCACGTTGGCACTTTTCAGAGGAGGAGTGTGATTGACCGATGATGTAACCGGAGCAACCACTTTGGCACTCTTCGGATGAAGGGTGGGACTGACCAATGACGGGACTGGATCAGTCGCTTGGGTTTCACTTTTCAGATGAAAAGTTGGGTTGACCAATGACGAAACTGGATCAGCTACTTGGGTTAGTGGTTCAACCGAGGATGAAACTACATTGACCACCTGATCAACCGGACTGATCGGGGATGGAACTGGATTGACCATTCCATCAACTAACGATGGGTTAGGGGAAATCTTACAATAACTAGTTGGGAGTTGAATCTTTTCCAAAAGAGAAGAAGCCTCATCCATATGAGGACAAAGGTGAGAATAATGATCACCTTCACATAACATACAAGGAAATTTGATAGTTGTCTTCTTCTTACCAACCTTAACGTCACTAGTTGATGGGGCATCACCAGCATGCCTAATAGAGGCCGATGACATGGAGGACCACATTTCTATGACCTTGGGAAGACCAAGGAAATCCCTTAGAAAGTGGTCACCCTTATAAAGACTACAAGGGAATTTGGGTTTTAGATTCTTCATTTTAATATTGTTGACCTCATCAACACTCCCAGTACTATTAACAGTAGTTGGTTGCTTGAATCCAACATTTGATATGGTTGGAGGCTTGGTCTTTTTCGGGTTTTTCTTATTCTTCTCTTTCTGTTTCTTCTTCTTTTGATCAACTTGGCTACTCTCTTTAGAGCTTTCACTAAGCGAAGAAGGAGAAAGGGAAGGAGACTTAATGGGTGAAGAAGGTGAAAATTCGACATGATGTTGATGTGTGGGTGTACTTAGATATGAAATATTAGGTGCAGTTGAAGCACTGGGAAGATTCGAGATTACTGGAGTGGGGAACAACCAAAACGGTAATCCAATGGTGAGTCCCGGAAGACTCAGTGTGGAAATGTATGGAGGACCAAAGTTTCCAAAAGAAGGAAAGGTGAAAGGTTCCCCGGGACAAGGGATTCCTCCATTAGTACTCTATGGATTTGATGCCATTAACACTGACTCGACCTAAGGTCCACTAAGTAAAAAAATTAACACACGCTATGAATCTGAGAAGAAAACAATCAAACAAAACTTCCCACAATGAAACCACTAGTTGGTGATGAAATCCAACATCTCGAGATCAATATAGGAAGGGGCAAGGATAGAGCTAGTGGATCTGTTATGTTGGCGACCTACTTAACGGACTTACACCTTGATGCAAGCTTCCATGTAGTAAATGTGGATTTACTGTCCAAGGAGCCCGAGTGAGTTTGACCAACGTTTGTTCCAGGTACAATGAGACTTCCCTTCACCGTCACCTTGTGTAAGACCCTAAATATTATGGCTACTAAGGTCACCAACTCACAAACAGCCCCTGGGCGGGTACAGTAGACATTCCAGTCCGAACGTATGGGAAGGATAACAAGTCTGAAATCCTTCAAGAGAACTGAGTACAAGTGGACCGGTAGAACTCTAGAGGACCCCGAATGGATTCAAAATTCACGAAGCAGCGAGACCAAATGAAGACAGTTTAACCTCAAGAAGAACCCCAATATACGATTTGACTACTACGAACAATTGAACCACAAAGGTATAATCTTCGTAACTCTCCTGAATGCGACCTCGTGTGTAACCCTTGTGTGAGAGGGGGATCCCAACAAGCCTATATGACAATTGGATTTTCTCTCCCTATCGCAAGATGCTAAGTTTCTTTGACAGCTTTGGAAAGTTATCTTTTCAACCTATTCCAAAGCACTACACCTTAAGCTAATGTAGGTTTTCTAACAGAAAATGTAAAAAAGTCTGATAAATTTTATTTTAGCGTGGATTTTAATGGTTGTTGTTTACTCAGAGGTGTATTAGAGTGAAACTGATGAAATTATGACTCAATTCCCAAAACATGCATAAGAAATGATAAGTAGTCTTTTGTTTCAATGAATGTCTATTTAAGGGAAGGAGAAAAAATTTCCTTTCACTGTCAAACACTAAGATGCAATGACCTTATGTAATTTTTCAATCAAGGACTTGACAACCAACAAGCACTCAAAGAGTACAAGAAGATGTGGAGAAGAATCCAAGAAAAGATAGGGAGAAAGAGAAACCACTCAAAATTGTCCCGACAAAAATGCAACTAGGAAAGGCAATTTCACATTTCTGAAAGAGGTTTCAAGCTGCAATCAAGACCAAAAAGAGTGAAAATAATAAAAAACCATAAAAAACCAATCCAAACAACTTCACAAACCAACCACATACTTTGGGTAAGGAACTCTACAAAACAGGCTACAAAAAGACTAGGAAAAAGAAGGCAAAAACTCTCAAAAAAGAGTCTAGCGCTCCCCCAGAAGGGTGCACAGAGTGTTGCAACGCTCCCTAAGACACTATAGGGGAGCACTGGTGCTTTGGTATGGCCTACAAGGGGGCGTTGTTCCTCCCAGAAACTCAGAAAAAGAACCAAAAACTATGCAAAAACGCATCCAGAAGGCATGAAAATTGGTGAATTTGCTAATGAAGGTAGGAGACGGTTAATGGATAATGAACAACCAGGAATTTCTTGGGAAAATGAACTCAAATATCAAATGTAATAGTGCATATATCCTTTAATTCCTTACTACATCTTTCACTCAGTCAGATAAATGAGAAGAAAACAATAAAATGATTCCAAGTCTTCAAAGGAGAAGAAAGACTCAAAGTAAGGAAAAAATGTCAAAAAGACAAACAAAACATCATAAATCCTTAGAAATCAAAAAATTGAAGGCTAAACAAGGACACACTAAGATAGCGTAAACCCTAAGCAAATGAATCAGCAAAAAGAAGACTAAGAAAATCAACTCCCAAGAAGATTTTTGTAGAAAAAGGGGTAGCGCTCTGGTGTCAAGGGTACCTGTTGTTGGGTATTTTACCCTACGGACTAATAAGCTAGGGTTCTAAGCCTATACGCAGATCATGACCCTTCAGATTTAACCTTTTACCTTCTACCCAAAATCTCAACCCCTTTTCTCAGACAAGCACAGGAAGAATGAACTAACCTTGTTTTCCGAAGGTTGAAGTAGATCCTCCGTTGAGTTGTTGTCTCCTTGCTACTGCTGCTCCTTCCACAAAGCTTTCCTGCAAACAAGACAAGAACATATATGCATGCTACTGATCTACTAGGGGGTTAGAAATAAAACATAAATCAGATAATGAAGATGAGATTCATGTGTTTCGGGACGGGAAAGGTATCTTTTTCATTACCATCAATATAAATCAACTTACAATGCTTTCTGAGGCCGGTCACCGTTCCACGATCCTGATCCTGGGCTCTTCCTCTTCTTTCTGTCCTCCAACTGCTGCTGCAAGTATTTCTCCTAAAGCTTAAGGC
>ML793169.1:518381-536367 GCA_009831015.1 Picea engelmannii
GCGCCCAGTGAGAAGTTAGGGCACGGGTTGCTTGTTTTCAAGTGATTTTTGAGGAATTTCTCAGCATGGCTTTGGCTAGGAAGAGGCATGAGTTGGCCTGATGCCAGGTAAACCTGTATGGTGCATTTTAGGGTTATAACAGTACCAGAGCATTGAAACACTTTTTGGGATCCTTCAAGGGAGTGCCAACACCCTGGTGGTAAAGGTAGGGAAGCGTTGGCCTCTTAGAACTCAAATAATTGCCCAGAAATAAATAAATAAATAAAAACTCAGGAAAAATGCAGAAATTTAGTGTGTAAGATGAATCCAAGAGCCAACAACACATCTAAGGATCAGAGACACAACATGCATAAGATTTGAAGGATGATCAAAGGCTAAACAAGAACTAGGAAAGGAACCAAAACTCAAAGTTTCCTCCCTAGTGGAGTCACCAATTTCTGTTACAGATAAATCCTCATGCAGACAAGTGGATTCTCTCTTGGGCTTTAAACTCTTAAATCCAAGACAGAAAGTGCTATTGCAGACACTGACTTTCCTTTTCATGAAGCTAAACTATCCAAAGGAGAATAAGGAAGAAGAGTAAATACCTTTTTATCGACATTTTTCCTTGCTCAATCTAGGCTGATCTTGATCTCCAAGTTCTTCAGAAGGTCCTGCAATACAATGAGAAACAACAACGAGACATACTTCCTACTCTACCATGATTAGCTTCATAATGGATCTATGAAAGAAACACGTTCATGAAACGTACACAAACTTTAAAGGAAATAGGCCAAGCATAGATGTATATTAATGAAAACAAAGTGAGATGCTTACAGCCATGGATGTAGGTGCAACAACTTCACCGAGCTCTCTTTTTCCTAACCCTTGCTCAAATAATCCACACACAGAATGTTGATGCTTCAATGATATCTCACTTATGAGATCATAAGTTTGATACTTCACAATGTCTCTATCCCCTATCTTATGAGATCATAAGTTAGGCTCTTCTCTCAATATCCATCCTTTTCACCATGAGAGGGCCTCCTTATATAAGCTTGGAGAGACCCAACCACCTTGAGAAATCTTTGGGATAAGTTGAGGATTCCTCTCCTTCAGTTGTGGATCTTCCCTAAGATCATGCCTTGACCTCATATTCGAATCCAACCAAATTCAGAGATTGAGGGGATTCTTCCCTGATTTATCTCAACAAACCAAAATTCGCTCAGAAAGAGCAGTGCTCTCCCAAAAGGGTGCACAGAGCATTTTAACGCTCCCCCAAAGAAGGCTAGGGAGTGTTGACGGTCCCTGACAGTGGGTAGGGGAGTGCTGCCTTCCAAAAATAATTTTTGAGTGGTTTTCTTCATGGAAAATTCTTTGTACTCTTCATCAAATGATTTATCTTCCTCAAAACTAGTATTTGGGGTGTCTTAAGTGTCCTTATGATGTCGTTAGAGAGACGACATAGGCAAGATAATAGTATGATGTTTGCGACATTGATGACCAATATGCGACACTTACAACACTGATGATGATGACAATAGGTCATCATTGGAGTGAGTAATTTTGAAGTGTAACACCCATGCAGTGGATAACAGGGCTCTACAAATCTGGGATCATGAACCTCTTGGACATACCGCACTTTGGGCGTGGTAAAAATGTTGGGCTTTGCATCAAACAATTTCTAGCCCAGTTACATGGAAGAATTCTTTGGATGGATAGGTCAATACATCTCGATCTGGCATTAATTTCCAAAATTACGGGATTACCCACATTGGGTGCACAACTAGAGGAATACTTGGACAACAAACCACATGAGAAGGAGGTCGCCGAGATAGTCAAGGCACAGTTTGGTACCAACAGAGGGAACAGGGACATTATGCTTAGAGACATCAACAATGATGTGACAAGGTTTTCCATCAAGCTTATGGATTTCAAGTTGCTAAGGAAGTGCAGAAAAGAAGAGGCTCCAACAGGAGTCATCGTGCAGTGCGTGAAGAGGGTAATGTTCAGTTGGGCGCCTTACCTCCTGAACCAATTCTTGATCGACTGTAGAGATGCACAAGAAAATGGAACTGAGTTCCATTATTCTTGGCTAATTATCCTCATAGCCTTGGTAGGATGGCATGAGCCAAAAAATTTCTGCTTTTTTGGATATAAGTGGGAAGTGCTACACAGCCAGGTATGAATCCCTATGGCAGGCAAAGAACACCAAAAATCAGCAGGAGAATAACATGGTGTTCACTATGCTTCTGGAAGAGATACACCATCACACATCCAATGCATGGCACATTCTTGTGAAGCGGTCCAGGAAACTGAAGGGATATCCAAGTTTAAGGTATCCGGGAACCATATGTGGATCCAGGTCGCGAGGGATCCAAAGAAGGAATGGTTGGAGATGTAGTATTGCGTCACGAGGGAAGAGATCGAGTGGAAAATTAAAGAATGGCTTGCGTAGTGGAAGGATCCAGTAGAAAAACCAGCAACAAAGCCAACAACAAAGAAATCATCCAAACCCAAGGGGAAAGCCAAAGCAAATCCCTCAACCAAGACACATAACCTAGCTTCTAATACCAGGAAGGCTACGACGCACACTCAGACATATGGAAGTAGAATAGTGCCAAAGAGGCCAAGGAGGACAACAATGGTTCCTAGGGAAGGCATTCAGAAGGATGCCAAGAAGGGAGACACATCTCAGGCTGATTGTTGGGTGCAGGCCGTTTTTGGGAAGAAAATTCTATTTTGGTCGCAGGCCTACTTTTTGGAGAAAGATTTGTTTTTGGAACATGCCTATTTTTGGAAAGAAAGACCTATTTCTGGAGCACGCACAACAGGTGGCAGGAAAGAAACATGCAAAAAAAGAAGGAAAAACAATATTTAGAAGGAAAATCAACGTGGCGCACAGGAAGACATGCGTAACCATGATAGGGTTAGGGTTTTTGAAAAACATTGTAACAACTATAAACCTATAAAGTAGTATAAATAAGGACCTAGGAGGTCTACGAAAAAACAGAGGGAGAAACCGAGAGAGAAAAAGAGAGAAGTGTGATCAATTGATAATTGTAAGCAAGCTTTGTTATGGTTCTTGTGGTAGAGTCAAATAATTTAGTCTTTGAGGGTTAGGTCATAGGCTGAGGAGCTTGGTGTGATCTATTCAGACTCACAGAGGGTACTTACCCTCCTTTTTTATTGTATTACTGAGGATGTAATGTGCGTAGTGCAAGATTTTGCGGTAGAATAAATAAAAGAGCAGAGAAGCCAGATCTTTGTGTACGTATCCCTAGGAGGGGGTGAACCACGGTAAACCTTGTGTTCTATGTGATTTTTAATGAATGCTTTACTTTTCTATTAATCATTAGCTCAAGAACGAATGGTTAAAGTAGTTATATCAACATGCATGCATAGGTTTAAAGATGAATGAATCATGGAAGTAGATGAATCATTAACAAATATAATGCATAAGGAAAAAATAAGCCAACCACAATCCCCACTCATTCCTAGACTATAAACACCTAATTATTGCAGTCGCTCATAAAATCTATCTCGGGTGAGACTGCGTTGTGCACCCTGTGCGCAACATTTCCTTCTATTTTACTAGGAGGGCTTATAGTTTTGAGGGGTTTTGTTGGAAACCTATTTGAGATCAGAGCCTGGATCAACCCAAGAAGAAGTAACCAACAAATGGTTTTTTTACCGGCTCGAATTGCACAAGATTGAGTGGACAATATTTGTGGAAGAAACATGCAGATGATGAAAGTATAGAAGGGAATGTTCAGGCCATTGAATCCAATGAAGGTGGAGATTGGAAGATGGTTGAAAACAAAGGAACTTGAGTTTGTGTAGAAGGAAAACAAAAACCCTAAGTTAACACCACGCAAATATCTCGACAAATATGTGTTTAGCGACTTGCATGAGGTGTTTTTTTGTGATTTCCCGCATTTTTTGCAAGAGTGGTTATTGAGGTTAAAGGAAAACCACCCTATGAATCAGATCATACAGCTAGAGTGGAATCCTATGGATATTGTGCAGTTACAACAAGTTAATAAAAAATTCACGTGCGCAGTAGATTTTTGGTTAGATAGTATTGTTGCAGGGTTTATCACTGAATTTGCAGTAGATACTGTGAATTCCTACACTGCAGCGGAGCATGATTTTCTAAAAGGAACCATAGGTAGGTACATCATATCGTTGCATACTTCAAACAATATTGTATTGTATGACAATGGTGTGATCAACATCGAATTAGACAACTAAACTTCCCTGCGTGCATGGGAGAAGTGGGGAAGCATTGATAGGAGGTTGAGATATGGACAAGGAGATGTATAAGGGAAATAAGAAGGAGGCCATTGACCCAATCATGATGGAAGAGGACCAGATAAAGAAGATAATGCAAAAAGATGGAAAGACGCACAATAGAATACCTTACAAATATAAAATGAATAGCAAGAAGATAGCCATAGCCAACAGAGAGGGTTTGGCGAGTGATGAAGAATAGGTAGAGGATCTCCGAGCTGTGGAGAATATTGACGAAATACTGCACGCAACATACGGAAGGAAAAAATTATGTCTAGGGTCAGGAACATAAGGTAGAACTCCAATCCAGATCACCATCAACATGGAACCTACAACCCCATGTGCGAATAATACACCAGAAAGAACACCAACGTTTAGAAAACTGAATTTTAGTGGAATAAAAGAAACAAGATAGGGATCCAATCAAGGAAAATCAACTGGGGGAGAAAGTTCAGGAAGTAACAATCAATTATCTACACCGTGCGGAGGCAGTAGTTCAACATAGTTCAAAATGACACGACATGATCCCATAATCATATTGCCAAAATTTCGGGGAGAAGCATAAGAGGACCTTGAAAATCACTTATTCATTTGTGAGAATATCTGGGAAGAAAAGTAGATCACATATGAGGATACAAATCTCACACAATTAGCTATTGCACTAAGATACCGCGCATTAGACTGGTACATGAGACTGGATGTAAACAATCCACAGGGAGTACCAAAGACTATCGCAGATGTGAAAAAACTATTGGTAAACAAATTTCATAAGCCAAGCTCAGAAGACCAGTACATGAATGAAATGATTGAAATCAGGAAGAAACCAAGTGATTCTATTTGGGATATTGATCATAGGTTCAAATGTCTGAAAGGTAAGTTGAAATATGCAATTACTAACATGCAACATAGGCACTTGTTTGTGAACTCACTGTTACCACACTCGAAGTATCCTTTAAGACAATAGAAGTTCCAAACTTAAGCAGAGGCTCTGCAGGCATTCCTACAACTAGAAGAGAACCAGTATCAGCAGACCGATATAGAAATAGAGGAGCTGAAGGAGCATTTGAAGAATATAACATTTCAACTTAACCAAAATAAGGGAAAAGAGAAAAGATAAGTTGTTTGGTGTGTGCTATGTAGGACATAAGGACACCATAAGAACGGATGTCCAACTTTTGCGCAGTACATGGAAATAGAGGTTTCAAACCCCTTGCCAACAGGAGGACCATGGTGAGAGATTTGTAATACATATGGGCATGATCCATATCACTGTCCAATGATGCAGAAGTATAAGACGATACCAAAAAGTTCATATTGCATTTTTTGCAAATCAGTGGGTCATGATGATAAGGATTGTAGAACAATGGAACTAATGAGAGAAATTGCTTTAGAGACTTATAGGGTGAAAGAAGAAGATGACAGGACAAGTTGCACCTCATTTCATCTAGGTACCACCACCATACAACAATGTGCAACTGCAGTACAATAATGCACAACCACAATATAACCTCGCGTAGTATAACCTGGTACCCCAATACAATGCACCACAAGGAGATCGAGGTCGATACATAGGTGGAGGACAAGGCAGAGGACCAGTAGTGTTCCACAACTACCAACAACCAGGAAATTATGTAATGGATTTTCCCCTTCCACTGATGATATGTATGTACTGTCACGCAACAGACCATGAAACAGAATATTGCCCAACACTTCTGGGAAAGATCCAGGAAAAAAGGAACCAGAACAACTAGAACGTCCAGTGTATTTCTTCAAAATCCAAGGATGATGGGAGAAACATCAATATAGTCACTTGAGGAGGATCCAAGACAGGATCTGATGCCACAAAACATGATCCATCTCAACACCAATGGGTTAAGAAGAATACTGAGCCACATAAGTAGTTTGACGCATGAAAAGAAAAGGAAATATTTAAGGAGGCCAGACAGGAGCTTCTCAAGTAGAATGTTGTGTCTACATCAGTCACGCAACAAACTCAGAAACCACCAATGTATGAGATTCCATATTCAATGGACCATACTCGTAAAGGAAAACCTTTAGGGCAAGTAAGTACCATAAATACTGATGCAGACCCCCCTTCTCTCCCTCAGGGATGCGCAACCTCCTGGTCTAGGATCGCTCAAATAAAGGAGTCAGATCGACTCTTCGGGCTCCTGCTTGAACCCAAATCAGCTTACACAGGCCCCCTTTTCCTCTAAGGCACAGGTCCTGTGGAACCAATAGGCCCTTTCTTTAGCGCTCTTAGAAATTTTCAATTCACGGGTGCTAGCTCCTTCTGCTAGGCCCCTTTCCTTTCATGTGGCCTCGGGCTATGTCCTCACGTAAGCACGTGATTGTGGCGTGGCCTAAAGTGGTTTGAGACCACACCACTTTTCTCCCTGCAATTCACTACCAACTACCACGTATCACTTTGGAAATACTGTGGTTTCAATTGCGGCCCGCTCTAAGGTTTTTAAAACCCAATCACTTTATGTCCCAGCAATTAAGCACTACCATCAATATTGTGACCTCATCGATGTCTCTTGATCAATGGCTATAATTAACTTCTCTCTTCAGGCTTTGGGAGTTTCAAACTCTCTGCCCTTGCTTCCTCTGAAGTGACTATCTTCCAAAGTGAAAGATTTGCTGACACCTATCCTCAGCAAACAAACGACTCAGATGAAATTTGACTCTCCAACCTTCGGGAATTCTTGTTCAACACACTCCTTTTTCTCCCGAAGTGACTTTTCTCCGAAATGGCAGATATTCTACCTTGCGTCCTCCTCAAATCAATGAATCTGGTCCACTTCGAGACTTCAACACTTTCACCCTCCTCTCTCCTCTCAAGTATTCCGTACCCAGAGTTCTATATCTGGCTCCACGCATTCACCTCAAATCAATGGCTCTAGTCCACTTTGAGACTTTGACCTTCAGGAGTTTCAACTCCTCTATGCTCACTTTTGCCTGGAGTGCTTTTACCCGGAGTCCATGATCTGTTGACATGTACCTCCCATAGTTAAACGACCACGATTGCCTTTGGCTCTTTGGGCTTCGGGAGTTTCAAACTCTCCACACTTGCTTCCTCCCAAAGTTCTTCCACCCAAAGTTCACAATCTCTTGATGCATGTCTCCCCCTTCATCGGATGACCACTATCCACTTCGGCTCTTCAGGCTTTGGGAATTTCAAACTCCTACGCACTCTTCCCTCCCGGAGTTCTTTCACCCAAAGTTGACGAATTTCCTCCACGTGTCCCTATGGATGTGACGGTCTAGATCTTCTCTGCTCTTGTCGACTCCTTTCAAAGTGTTAGGCCTCCGAACTTCCTGATATCTCACCATGTTTCCTTCGCAACAAGCGGTTGTTATCTACTTCGACCTACAGGAGATCGGGAGTTTTTCACACTCCACACTTGAAATCCTCCTCACTAACTTTCCTCGAAGTATCAGATATGTCAACACGTGTCCTCTCGCGACCAATGACATGGATCTATTTCAGCTCTTTAGCCATTTTCTTTCTCCTTAACCACAAGACTTCCAAAGTTCTCTTTCTTCAAAGTTATTGATCTTACACTACCTGTCAACCTTGACAATGGACGATCTTGACTAGCTTCAGGACTTCGGTGAATCCTGGCTCCTATGTGTATGCAAAGACTTAAAACTTGTGCGCTTTGTCTTAATTAGATGACGTCTGATCTTCTGCACATAGATCCTACTGATGGGATCTGTTCCTCCTCAATTCTCTCCCTTCACTTCCCTAGACACTGATCTAACGGTCCAGACCTCTTCCAACAACAGATCTGACGATTGTTGTCATTCCTCCTCCTGATCTTTCGATTACTTTCGACTTGGAAGCATTTGTAGGTGTTCAAAGGCTTCAGCCTTTTCTCCTCTTGCGTGCCCAATTTCCTGGGTCTCGTTTGAACTTCTAAAAGCATTATTCCTTCTGAGCTTTGAACTTACTCAATCTCCTAAGGGTCTCGACCCTTCTTCTCCCTTCAAAGGGTTCTTGTGCCTTCCTAGCACCCTCTCACTCAAAGCACACCTTGTTGAGAGTTTTCTAGAGAGTATTCAACAACTCTGTGAGTATCTTCCTCTGATACTCTTCTCTTTGAACTCGATAGAGAGTTCTCCTTGTGCACACTCACACCTACTTGTTTCCCACCTGACAGAGCTCTACAGAGTTCTCAGTGACTTTGTCTCTCTGTGCTTCCTCTACACAGTTTCTCCTCTAAGGTATTGAACAACCTTGAAGTTTCCCCTGAGTTGTTATCACTCTAGTGTGCCCTCCTGGAATGTTATTTTCTGACTCCACATAGTTAGAATGCGCACTCCTTACGCTGGCCACAAAACCTCCAATGTTATGTTGTGCACTCCTTGCATAGCGTCAAGAAACCAGAACGATGTTTCGAACTCAACAAAGATAAAGAAATATATATTCCTACTGCAGATGAAACCTATCATACATCTACAACATACATTCATAAAACACACAAACACATAAACAATCATGTGCAGGAAAAGTTGTTGTCTTTTTCATTAATATGAAAATCTGATTACAATATGTGCAGGATGGACTCCAGTAGAGTCTCGGATCTCTCAAGCTCTCTCAAAGAACTATTCTACCTCATATTTCCTCGCCTAAGGATTTCTAACTCTAACCTTGAGTTCTTCTGAGACGTCTCCTCCTCTGAGGTTCTCTCCCCTTATGAAATCTGATACTAATATCTCCTTACAAAAGAGGGCTCTACAGGCTACTCCTCTCTTCACCTAACCTCATCTATTAAATTGAAGTTTCTTTAATGGACATCTAGTCTGAATTGAATCTAGAGCCATCAACCTGTCATCCATTAAAGGCGACCTCATCCTCTGTCTGCTCAAAGGGATAGCTTGGTTTTCACTCAAACTTACAACATTAATAATATAGGATTATATTTCAAATTTAAAAATGAGAGGGTTGGTAACTCTCCCTCTCTTAAATGCGCACTGATGTGCTGGAGTGCTGGCGCGTTGTTGAGGTGGAGCGATGCTCCTGCATCAAATACTTTCTGCATTCATGTGTTAAGTTATTGAATGATCCATCATTTGTTAAGGTTTTACGAAATCTGCTAGAAAGATGAAACATAGAGGTAGAAGGGAAGTTAGAGCATAAAACAATCAATCATCTCCATACAAGAAGAAGGACAAGTAGAGAATTCAGATTGAATGCCAACATTGGGGATTTCAACATGGGAGATATTATATTGGATTTAGGCTTTGAATTAAATGTCTTACCTAAGAAGACATGGAAGTGTATGGGAGAACCCACATTAGGCTATTCATGTGTCCAGTTGAAACTAGCAAATCAACATAGAGTGTTACCAATTGGAATGCTTAAAGGTGTGATAGTAGATTTGGATGGAGTGAGCACTATGGTAGATTTTGAAGTGATAGAGATAGTAGATGGCACAACACCTTACCCAACATTACTTGGATTGGATTGGGCATTCGATAACCAGGCTATAATCAACCTGAAGACAAGAAAAATGACTTTTGAATTAGGCGAATATAGAGTCATTGCACCATTAGATCCTTCAGAAGGAGAAAGGTTTGTAGAGGCGTCTTGTTTGGATCTGGAAGAAATAAACCAATTGTACAGAACCACCGTGCGAGAAGAGGATTATGTCAACCCAACTACTTATGGGATACTCATTTGGAGAAACATTACATCATGTGCTTCTGACTCAGACACAAGTTTGGAGAATTGGAAACATCTATTACATGAAGTTTCCACAAGGAGGTGCACAAGAATAGAATGCATAGTGAGATGGGTTGGTACAGAGATAAGGGAACCTCCCAGTTTTAATGGGCTAAATGACTTAGAGGAATTATTGACAAAATATGAATAGGAAGTGTTAGAAAATCAGAGGCTCTTATCCCTAGATATTGCACTCAAGGAAACACCTGCAAGATGGTGGGGTGCGCAGAAAGAAACAATTCAGAACTAGTATCAATGTAAATGACTACTACGCATTAGATTTGGCGCAGAACATGGGAGAAATACAGTGCATAAGTATGATGGGAAAGGAACACCAGTCGAACACTTGGAGAAGTGAAGAACACAATGGAGGATGACACCACTAGAGGAATGGCCTCATCGCTTTATTTTTTTGATCATTTATTAATAGAAATACTTCTTTCTCGTCCTATTGGTATCGTGCAAATATATCATTATTTTCCATGGGGATGTTTGTTATGCTTATTAATGGATCATGCTATCTAATTTGTTAACCCCTTTATATCATCACTATATACTTTCTCTGCTTGTTTGTTGAGAACTTGTTGTAGGTATAAAGCTTTGGGTCAAAGTGCTCAATGGTGGAACATCATCAAACGTTGGATCGAGGTAGGCCTCTTTCTTATCTTGCACATTAGTTTATATAGCATATGTTGGAATTGAGTTGATTTCTGCAATCATACCTGTCTGTTGTGGTTTACCCTGGCCATAGAGACTTTTTCCCTCGTAACATAATTGGTGACTCGACTAGGGAGAGATCTTCTTTCTAAGGGTTGAAGTACTTTTTCTCCTTGCTTTACTCTTTTTCCTTTGTGTTTCTTGTCGTATCACTGCTTGACAGATTATGTTCACTCTTGGTTTGAGTTTTCAGCCTTTTCCCCTTGCATGGCATTGCTTTAAATCCTGTACGCACTTTTTTCCTTGGCAGTCGCGTACATACACATGATGTCTCATTGCAAGCTGCGTATATATGCACTGTTTCCCTGAACAGTCGTGTATACCACTTTTCCTTGCATGTTTTCTTGGTTTTGTGATTACTGGGTGGGATCTTATAGTTGTTGAGCCTTCTTAGGTCTCTGTAGTTCCTGTTAAGCTTCTCTGGGATGAAAAGAAACCTATTTGGATTTGAATTTTTGGGCGGAGTCTTTCTCTTTGTTTTTCATTTTTTATTTGTCCTTGAGCTCTGGGTTGTTTGCTTGGCTACTTGGTATTCTGCTTGAATTATTTCGTTTATACATAGTAGAATTTATACATCGGGTTGCTTATCAGTCCATGCATTTTATTTTTAGTATATTGAAAATACAAAACAATAGGCATTTTTCATTGCTTGGCATTTTTGTCTTTTGAAACTTTATCGTTAACTTAGTGCATTTAGTGAAAGATTGCATTTTACTTATGAATTGCAGAGTTGAAAGTGAAAATTGCATTGTTTTATACGCATAGCATTCATTGAAAAAGTTAAAGATAGAATTTGCATTATATTCATATTTATTTTCTTACAGAGTCATAAAATCATGAGTTTCATTTCCATACCTTTTTGAGTAATCACGGCCAATAAAATTTACTCTTTAAATTAAAATTGATTAGTCACGATTTTATTTTTTAGGGTGCACAAACTAGTCTAGGATTTAGTGCCTTGGAATAGGATTTTGTGAGTAAACTTCTCCAAGGCAATTAAATCAACATATGTGTTTGAGACAGGGAGTTGAGAATTCCATTGTATAATTGGTAAGATCAGGAGGCTCTGCTCACACCGGAGTTAATCGCGAGGCTGGACGAAGTTAGTTGAAGGGATAACCCCTGGATACTCGCCTAGCATCAGAGATATTTCTGTGGATTTATTCGTATTTGGGGATCTTTCTAGTACCCATACCTCTGTGAGAGGCGATGCTTTCAAGGTTTTGAGATTTGCTACCCTGCCCATACAGTAATCCAGACTTATGAATTCTCGCCTATGCATCGGTTATGCAATGGTTTATTAGTTGGTTGACTTAGGTATCTCCTAGGTTACTTGCAGGGGTTATTATTCCTGTACCCTGGGTCAGATAAGGGTCAGACAACACACAAACTTTATGGAAGATTACCTCTCTAGGGGGATCTGACCGACTAGTTTTTAAGTCCACGAGGGCCCCTATAACTGATTTTGTTACCTCCAAACTTTAGCGGGGAGTCACAAGTCCCTCTTGGATGAGGCAAACCTTCTTTAGCGAGGGAGGCCACTCAGACACTTTAGCCCGTTTGCATGCATATTGGCCATTTGACTTTTGGTATGCTCTTTGACTACTAGTTGGCCTTAGGATATATCTTTTATTGTGTAGAATCATAAGTCGTCGTGGAGTCGTGCCAGCATCTCTGTCGGTCCCGTCAGTTGTTACAGTTACCACCAGATTTTGATTTCTTGCCTTCTAAAAGGTGTAGAGTTATCAGGTGTGGTACACACACATCCACCTTTCAGACTTGTGGTTCCACAAGGATGAGTATTGATTATATTCTTCATAACACTGGGAGCTCTTCGAATCCCATACCCACTATAGTTAATGGAACCCCTTCGACTCTTGCAACCGCTACAGTTGCAGTGTCGGAGGCATATACTGGCACTATGGCTCAGCCTATAGTTAATGCTTCTTCTCTTGCCTCGAACCATTTTGGGGGTATTGGTCACTCACCGGGTTACAATGTTCAGTCCATCCCTATGGCTTCTAGTCAATTTTCTTATGTTATGCCTAACTTCACTTCACATTTTTCGACTACCAACCCAGTTGTTGGCCCTATCGCTAGCATTGGACTCGGGGGCACTACACCTCCTTACACTCCATTTCCGTTTGGTGGTTCTCATATCCCTCAAACAAATCCTAATGTAGGAAGTGTCCCTTCTCTCAACCCCGGGTCTAATTATTTTACAGTTGGATGGAACAACCCAGCTGGCGGACAAGTTCTTCCCTATATCCCTACCTCCTCAGTGTCGATTCCAACCAATACTTTTGGCATGACGAATCCACTTCAAACTTTCGGGTTCCCACCTAGAGGATATCATTCTTACCCTTTGGGCAACCCCCAATCTGATTGGGGGGGACTTCCATAACCCCCAACCTAGATCTTACTCGACTAGGGGGAATTTTTATAATCCTCAACAAAACACTCCTACTAGAATGATGCCCAACCCATCTTATACGAATCATCCCATAGGATGCCCTTATAATCCCGGACAGGGCTATGGTTCTTACTAGAATCCTGGATGGCTACAGTTCCGCCCCCATAATCTTTCATGGGAGGTTGGGGCCAGATGTCGCAGTCCCGTCTCCCTTTTATGGCCATGCTTAATCTGCCATATTTGTCTAAGTTAATGAATGACCCGGTGAGTCATGATCCCACATGGCCCCCCATCCCCACCAAACTTCCTTCAAACATCCTAAAGTTTGAAGGAAATAATGGAGACGACCCTGGTGATCACGTCACTACCTTTCACCTTTGGTGCTCATTGAATTCCCTTAACCATGATTCTATTAGATTATGATTGTTTCAATGCACTCTCATTGGAGTTGTTGCGCAATGGTATATTGAGCTACCTAGGGGGACATATGGGTCATTTAATCAGTTGGTGATGGTCTTTCTCAATCACTTTCAATTGCCCATTTGTTATGGTTCTAGCCTCGAACTTTTGTCGACTTTACGCCAGGACACCGCCACTCATATCTCAGATCATATCCAGGAGTGGCGTAGATGGAGGCGGTTTATTAAGACTCCTATATCCCTGGCCTTTCTCTTAGGATGGTTCCTAAATTATTTGCACCCTCCTATCTCAAAGGAAGTTGCTACTTCTGGGGTCTCCAATGAAGAGGAAGCTATATTTAGAGCCCAACAACTAGATTTGATATATGCTCAGTCTTGGATGTTATATCACCTTCTTCCAGAAGAACTGCGGTCAAATTACGATCCTAAGAAAAAACCCGGACCTCATGTCGATGGCATTGTAGGGTACGCCAATGTAAATTCTGCAGACTTGGTGACGAGCCACTTGAATTCTGTCAGAGGACCAGCTTCATCTGTGTCCTCCAACCCCACCCAGTCGGCAGATGTACATTCCGTACAATCGTCGAAAAACCCAACTGGTGACCAACGACTAGATGGGAATAAAAGGAAAGTTTGAAACAATCGTAAGGGTGGGAAAAATGGTAATAAACCCAAGGACAAAGATAATAATGGGAAGCAGAATGATAATGTTGGAGAGGGAAAGAAAGAGAAACGTAAGGTGAAGTTTCCCTGTAAACTTTGTACCGATGACCACCTTACGCATTTATGCGCCAAACTCGCGGAGGCTGCGAGGCTTTTAAATCTACCACCCGTTGTAATGACAAATCCATTCCCACATAACCAATACTTAGCCTCGAGCTCTTCGAACGCCGGAAATGCGGCTAGTGGGAGTCAAAACCCACCACTGTAAGATGGTGACCGTGTATGTATCAATATGGTCAATGTGAAAATTGATATAGCCACCCGCTCTCGAGATTATATCTCTTCACAAGCTAACATTGGTCTAGAAGCTCCCCCTCCCCCTCTAGAGATACAACAGGGCACAGCCAATGTGTGGAGGATTCCTGTGGAGGTGGTTCAGGAAACTGAAGGGATATCCAGGTTTAAGGCATCCAGACACCACATGTGGATCCAGGCTGCAAGGGATCCAAAGAAGAAATGGATGGAAATGCAATACCGCGTCATAAGGGAAGAGAATGAATAGATAATCAAAGACTGGCCAACACAATGGAAAATGTCAGTAACAAAACCAACAACAAATCCAATCGCAATGCAATCCACCGAATCCAAGGGGCAGGCCGAAGCAAGTCCTTCAGCAAAAAAAAATAGCCTAGCTGATAACACTAGGAAGGTTGCAGTGTACACTCAGGCATCGGGAAGCAGCGCAGTGCCAAAAAGACCAAGGAGGACAACAACAATGACCAGGACAAACAGTCAACAGGATGCCAAAAATGCGGACACATCTCAGGATGGAGAGGAAAGGGTACAGACAACGACGAGTGGGGCACAATCCTCACAAAAAAAAGGAAGACAACGCACGTAGAAGAGACATGCAAAAAGATGAAGTATACCAAGGAGGACCCAATCATCACCTTGACAAAGGATGATGCTAAGTTCATGGTGGACAAGGTCTAGGACAGGGGGGAAGAGGTGGTCCATGCTGTAGAATCTCAAAGAGAAGAGATCATGGCCAAAGTCATAGAAGTGCATGAAACTCTACAATAATTATAGATTCATGCAGTACTGCAGGCCACAACACAGCGACATGAAAAGACACAGCGACCCCATACGCAAAAAGAAGGAGATGAGACAATCCAACTAGTAGTGCAAGGTAGGGATACATTCATAGTCACATGAAAAAAGGTTAGAATGGATCAAGAGACTGTGCAGAAACCCATGCGGGACATTGGCCATTTTGAGGTAGTCATGGCACAGATACCCACAAAGGCACTATACGAACTCCATGATAGTATAATGCAAGAAGTACAATCCAGAGCCCATGCATATTCCACTAAATTGGAGGTGGGTAGGGGAGTCGCAGAAATGTTACAGATCACCTGTGACCAATTGACCTCAGAGAAGGAGGAGGAAAAGGAACACGTTGACAAGCTAGAGTAGGGGCTAACAATAGTATATGAACGTATTCTAGATAGCACACAAGCACCAGATAGGAGTGCGGAGGAAAAAATAAATATTATTTCCCAGACGATTGAGGGATACAGGGAGGAAATAGAGGAGCTGAAAGAAAAAATTAATCCTATGACTCCTCCTAAGGTTCGTGATCAAAGAAAACAACAAACCTCACTTTGTATAGAGGAGATGGCAAGGGAAGCAATGGAAGTCACAGAACTGTTCGACATAACTGTGCAGATTTGGACCATTTTGGAAGAGGATGAAAAGGTCCAATAGTTGGACCAACAAGAGGAGAAAATCAGTGTTGCCATACAAGAGTTAAAGAAATGACAGAAAACCATGAGCATTACTAAGCACTTGAAGGGAACCCAGGAAATGAAGACTCTGCAGACAGAGTTAAAGACAAAGCAGATCAATAAGAAAGAAAGACAAGCCCAGTTGGAGCCCCTTCAAGAACAAAAAGCACATATAATTTCACAGTTGGAGGAAGAGAAGACAAGGATGGCACAGGAACATTCAGATAGTGCAACATTTCTACAAGAACAGACAACAGTGCAGATAGTCAAGGCGCTAACAGACAAAGTTGTGTAGATGGAGGAAAAAGGAAACGAACTAGCAGAGAAGTTCCATAGCTTGGAAAAGGATATACAGGGAGCCTGCACCACCTGAGTGGATCAGGATGAGCCACATGTCAGTGTTGGGGGCATGTTGGGTGCAGGCCTATTTTGGGAAGAAAAGTCTATTTTGGGCACATGCCTATTTTTGGGAGAAATATCTATTTTGGGAACATGCCTATTTTTGGAAAGAAAGACTTATTTTTGGAGCACGTGCAACAGGTGGCAGGAAAACGACATGCAGAAAAAGAAGAAAAAACAACATGCAGGAGGAAAAGAAACGTTGCACACATGCAAACATGCCTAACCATGTTAGGGTTAGGGATTTTGACAAAGATTGTAACGACTATAAGCCAATAGGGTAGTATAAATCAAGACCTAGGAGGTATAGGTAAGGGTTGTTGTTGTTGTTAGTGTGGTCGTTCGAAAGTTATTGATTATTGTGAGTTTTGTTATGGTTATTGTGGTAGAGTGGAATAAGCTAGTTTTTTAGGGTTAGATCACAAGTTGAGGAGCCTGGTGTGATTTAGTCAACCTCCCAGAGGGTACTTGCCCTCATTTTGATTGTAATCTTGAAGATGCAATGTGCGCAACATAAATTTTGCAACATAATGAATAAAAGAGCAGAAGATCCATATCTTTGTGGACGTATCCCCGGGAGGGGGTGAACCATGGTGAAATATTGTGTTTTATGTGTTTTTAATGAATGATTTTACTATTCTGTTAATCATTAGCTAAAGAATGAATGGTTAAAACTAATTATATCAACATACATGCATAAGTCAATGATGAATGAATCCTATAAGTAGATGAATGATAAGTAGATAAATTATAAATGATGATGTATAAGGGAGATAATCTAAAAATAACCCCCACTCCTTCCTAGACTGCAAACCCCTGAGTATTGCAGTCCCCCATAAAGCTATCTCGGGTGAGACTGCATTGTGCACTCTGTGCAGATTGTTTCCTTCTGGTTTACCAGGAGGGTCGATGGTTTTGAGGGTTTTGTTGGAAACCTATTTGAGATCAGAACCTGGGTCAACCCAAGTAACCAACAATGCTTCATATGTACATTATGGTTACAAATAACACATCCAAGAAGGATTACGTGTCCAACATGCCAATTTTGAACTTTCCTATTATGGTGTAGCCAACCCTCTTGCAAGCCTATCTATAAAGAATTCGAGTGTTTGTGTTCTAACCTTGTTGCTTGTCAGTATCTTGTGAAATTTGCAATCTGATTTGTCATTTTTTGAACTGTTCATTGTGATTTTATCAATATTTTGAGAAGTTTTATGTTCTATTTCTATTCCATATTCATTGTGCTAACCTTGCATGATCCCTCCAAGTAAAGAAATCATATTTTCCTATCATTTTGGATAGTTTGACATGTACAAGATGAACAGCTCGTTGTTTTTAGTTTAAACACAGAAAATTAGTCTAAAATGACAACAACAAGGTACCTAGGGTGCCTAGGGACTTGTTGATGGGAAAAATTGACCGTCCGTCAACTGGAAGAGCGAGTTTGGTCCGGGGTTGTCTAAATAACCCAAGCCGTTTGGTGTAAATCGTTCTGACGGGTTTAATAGCTCCGTTAGCCAATCTAAGAATCCTAAAAGAAATGAATAAAAGAGAGAAATAACTAACTAATTACTAAACACTATAT
>ML793170.1:0-21196 GCA_009831015.1 Picea engelmannii
GATAAATCACTTTTTAGAGGTAAAATGATTAATTAATTAATTAATTAAGTGATTTAATCAAGGAATAATAAAATAAAGTAAAAGTCACTTTGAGGGAAAAGGTCAACAACGAATTAGAGTTTCAGCAGTGAATTAGGGTTTTGGAAAGCTATAAGAGAAGACTCAACAACCTAATTCATTATTACGCAGATTATGACTTGTCATTGAGGAGAGAGGTGCATCTCAGGAGAGATAGTTCAGTGGATTCCAGGAGGAAGACAAAAGTTGGTTGATTTTGGTGTTGAGACACACACCCTAGTCACCAGGAAGATCATTTAGGTCCTCCATCATTCTTCAACAGTAGTTACACAGTGTTCAATAGCAAGGGCACATTCATCTAGAGTGAGGGCACAACTTCTGAGAGGGTTTTTAGTCGACTTACCCCATCCAGGGGGAATTTCGAGATTTCTCTCCGACCCATTTGAGAGGAGGGCAAGGCGCATCTTTTGCCTGGTTCCTCATCAGATTCCGATGGAGGAATCAACTGGGATGCATTTTCCAAACTTGGATGTACAACACTTTTCACGGGCACATTTGGGGTTCCAGAGCGAGCATCAGACTAGATTTAAGGAAACCCTTCCAACCCATTTCCCAGTAGACCAAGGCGGTCATTTTGAGACATATCTCATTCGATTCCGACGGTGGAATCACTAGGACTCATTTTGCTAGAAGAAGAGGGGCACATTCCCCCAGGGGTATCCATCTGGGGTCCAGAATCATCAGCAAAGGGGTCCGACAGATACCAATACTGAGGAATATAGCAGGGTGCATCATCTGGGATAGTTTCCAGGCCATTCCGAGAAGTACAACTCCCAGGGAGAACTTTCCAGACTTCCAGCAGTTACCGTCAGAGCTGCCATAGTCCCAGTGCATCCATTGATTCTGCAATGCTCCCATATTCCGGGTATTATCTTTTAGTTGCTTATTTGTATTCCAGCTAATATCCTTTGTCTGTTGATCTAGTCGAGTATTGTCAGTTTATTCAGCCGCATTCGACCATTTTGTAATCCACAGAGATATCGTAATAAAAAATTTGCAGTCCTTTGTCATGTTTATTATTTGTATGATCATTTATATGTTGTAGACCATTGATCCTACACACACATTAACATCGTTTCCTAGACTAGCCAAGTCAGCAACATTACATCTTATCACAAGTTTGGTGATATGCAAGTAATAACTAAGACTAGAGCTAACACATTGATTTTGGGAGAGGGAAACCTCTCCATTGAGAGTGATATTTACTACTTATTATTTTCTTTGTATGTAGAATATGATGTCATGAATGTATGAATGTATATAGAAACACAGAGTTAGAGTATATCATTAGTTGAACCAAGTGATCATCAAATGTTCTTGATTGTAAGATTCACCCATCAACAAAATTAATAACGGCCTTATAATTAGTAATGGACTATACTTTATAATGGATGAATTTTTCTTCCAAGGGAAAACTCATGGAGAAACTTTTGGGCATTTCCTTGCATTGGCGAATGGTACCCAATGCAAACCTATTATCTTTTGAGTTACTTTGAAAGTGTTTGCACCATGTTTGAGGTTGCTTCATAATATTTGGGGTACATGGTGTATGTTCATCCCCCGAATGGTCCAACATGGCTTTGCATATGCGAGATGGTCTGTGATGGATTCACACATTAGAGATAGCTTCCCCAATGGTTAGTTGACCTCAGTTGGGTTCTTTCTTGGTATTCCTCCTCGGGGCATTGGAGCTCTCTTAACAACTTGGTGGACACCCATCATTGTGGCCACATGGAGAGGTTCACTTTCCTAGAGAATGCCTTAATTGGAAGGAGAAGCATTATGCATCTTAGAGGAGGGCATCAAGACCTTATATATATATATGAAGGAGATATCCCTTCTCAATCATTCCTTGTGTTCGTTCCTATTTTAGTCTTTTGTAGATGTGACTAAGAGGAGGAGCACAATAGCCATCTTCTCTCTCTTAGATATTCATTTGTACTTGGTCTCTCTCTCTCTTGCAGTCACTAGGGTTTCACTAGGGTTTCATGATCTTCCTGAAGCATCTTAAAGTATTGGGTTAGGATTTCATCTTTTGGAAGTTTGAGATTAAGGTTTTGAGAGGAAACCTTAGGTGTATTTGGTGAAGAAGAAGAAGAGAAGAAGACATCATTCCTTAGATGAATTGTTTTAGTGATTCACACATGTTGGAGCTCCTTGGTTGAGCTAGGGTTTTCATTGTTTTCCCTAGCAAGGGATTTGGAGAGCTAGTGGAATGTACCAACCTTGTGATAAGGCTATGGCATGTACTATAACTTCATCTTGTGTACATTAATGAAGCTTTTAGCTATCCACACCTTGTGTAAATTATAGATTTATTTTCCAATCATGTATGGTCTTCATGAAATGTAATTTATATGCATATGTCTTGTTGATTTGACATAAGTAAAGGACAAATTGTTTGAGTGATTTGACATAATAATTGAGAAGTTAAGAGTTATTTTATTGTTGTTATAAATTTTGTAAGAGTAAGTTTTCATATCTAGTTTATGTGCCATCATAAGATAACTCTAGAGTGTTGAAACTTATCAAGATACTTTGGTATCTTTTCTCCTTGGATTGCCTATATAAAGATTTGGTTGTCAAGGATTGAAATATTGTTCTATTTATGTTGTTTTTGTGTTTTGTATTTCATAATAACCCAAGGTTCAAAATTCACAGGGTTAAGATCCAATAAACCTCTAGTCAAAGAGGTGAAATTTCTATTTTGCTTTAAACTATTAAAGTGTAAGAATTTCTACAAAACATGTCAGTGCAAATAATGATTGTTTTACCAAGGGGAAACTCATGGGGAATCCCTAATGCACTTCATTTCATTTCATGAATGGTACTTAGTGAAAATCCATTGGCACTAATTACAATGCCTAACCCAACAAGGACATTGTTAGGCGTAGGCCTATTGTGGGAAGAAAGTCTATTTTGGGAGCATGTCTATTTTGGGAGAAAGATCTATTTTGGGAACATACCCATTTTTGGAGAGAAGGACCTATTTTTGGAGTGAGTGCAACAAGTGGCAGGAAATAAGCATGCAAAAAAAGAAGGAAAAACAACATGCAAGAGGAAAAGCAACGTGGCACGCAAGCAAACAGGCCTAACTATGCTAGTAATAGGGTTTTTGACAAATATTGTAACGACTATAATCCTATAAAGTAGTATAAATAAGGACCTAGGAGGTCGAGGTCGAGGTCGGTCAATTGATTATTGAGAGTTAGTTGGTTGGGAAAATATTGATTGTAATAATTTTTGTGGTAGATTTGAATAAGCTAGTCTTTGAGGGTTAGGTCACAGGCTGAGGAGCCTAGAGTGATCTAGTCAGCCTCCCAGAGGGTACTTACCCTCATTTTGATTGTAATATTGAAGATGTAATGCACGCAGTGCAAGATTTGCAGCAAAATAAATAAAAGAGCAGAGAAGAAATATCTTTGTGGACATAACCCCAAGAGGGGGTGTGCCACGGTAAAACATTTTGTTATATGTGATTGTTAATGAATGCTTTATTTTTTTGTTAATCATTAGCTCAAGAATGAATGGTTAAAATAGTTATAACAACATGCATGCCTAGGTTTAAAGATGAAAGAATCCTAGAAGTAGATGAATGATTAATGATGATGATGCACAAGGAAAAGGACCTAGCCACAATCCTCACTCATTCCTAGACTACAAACACCTGAGTATTGCAGTCCCCCATAAAAGCTATCTCGGCTGAGACTGCATTGTGCACCCAGTGCACAATATTGCCTTCTGGTTTACTAGGAGGGCAGATAGTTTTGAGGGTTTTGTTGGAAACCTATTTGAGATCAAAACATGGGTCAGTCTAGAAGTAAACCAACAAATGGTTCTGTTGTCGGTTGAAACTGTACGGGATTGAGTGGACATGATCTATGAAAGAAAAGCGTGGGGGATGAAAGTATAGAAGGGAATGTTCAGGCCATGAAATCCAATGAAGGCAGAGATCGAAAGATGGTTGAGAACAAAGGAACTCGAGTTTGCGCAGAAGGAAAACAAAAACCCTAAGTTGACACCATACAAATATATCGACAAATACATGTTTAGCGACTAGCATGAGGTATTTTTTTGTGATTTCCCGCATATGTTGCATGAGTGGTTATTGAGGTTTAAGGACAACCACCAGACGAATCAGATCATACAACTAGAGTGGCATCTTGTGGATATCACGCAATTACAACAAGTTAATAACAAATTTGTGCACACAATATATTTCTGGTTAGATAGTATTGTTGCAGGGTTTATCATTGAATTTGCAGTAGATACTGCAAAGTCCTACACCGTTGCAGAGCGGGATTTTTTGAAGGGACCTAGAGGTAGGTATATCATATCATTGTATACTTCAATCAATATTTTATTGTATGACAAAGGTGTGATGACAATGGAATCAAACAACTAAACTTCCTTGCGTGCATGGGAGAAGGGGGGAAGCACTGACAAGATGTTGAGATATGGACATGGAGATGGATAAGGGAAAAAAGAAGGAGGCCATTGACCCAATCACGATGGAAGAGGACTAGATAAAGCAAACGATGGAAAAATATGGAAAGACGCGCAGAAGAATACCTTACCAATATAAGATGAATAACAAGAAGAGAGCCATAGCCGACAGAGAAGGCTTGGCGAGAGATGAAGAAGAGGTAGAGGATCTATGGGATGTGGAGAAAATTGAGGAAATTCTATGCGCAACATACGAAAGGAAAATAAGAGGTCCAGGGTCAGTAACATAAGGCAAAAATCCAATCCATGTCACCGTCAGTGTGGAACCTACAACCCCACGTGCGAGTAATACACCTGAAAGAACACCAATGTTTAGACAACCGAATTTTAGTGGAAGAAGAGCAACAGGACAGGGGTCCAATCAAGGAAAATCAAATGAAGGAACAAGTTCAGGTAGTAACAGTTAAGTATCTACACTGCACAGAGGTAGTAGTTGAGCACAATTTAAAATGGCAGGACAAGATCCCACGATTAGATTACCAAAATTTCAGGGAGAGGCATCACACGACCCTAAAAATAATTTGTTTATCGGTGAGAAGATCTGGGAAGCAAAGTAGATCACGGATGAGGATACAAAGCTTGCACAGTTAGTTATCACACTAAAAGACCATGAGTTGAATTGATACATGAGCCTAGATGTAAATAGTCTACAGGGAATACCAAAGATGATCGCAGATGTGAAAAAAATACTGGTAAACGAGTTTCATAACCAAGCTCAGAAGACCAATACATGAATGAAATGATTGAAGTCAGGCATAAACCAGGTGAGTCTGTTTGGGATATTGATCATAGGTTCAAACGTCTAAAAGGAAAGTTAAAATATGCAATTACTAACATGCAACATAGACACTTATTTGTGAACTCATTGTTACCACACTTTAGGTATCCTTTGAGACAAAAAAACTTCCAAACTCAGGCAGAGGCTTTGTAGGAATCCTTGCAACTGGAAGAGAACCAGTATTAGTAGATAGATCTGGTGAGGAGATGAAGGAGGATTTGAAGAATCTGACATTTCAACTTAACCAAAATAAGCGAAAAGAGAAAAGAGAAGTTGTTTGGTGTACGCTATGTAGGATGAAAGGGCAGCCTAAGATTGAATGTACAAATTTTGCGCAATACTTGGCAACATGGGTGTCGAACCCCTTGCCAACAAGAGGACCATGGTGCGATATTTGTAAGACACATGGGCATGATCCATATCATTGTCCAATGATGCAGAAGTATAATAAAATTCTAAAAAGTTCATATTGATTTTTTTGCAAATCATTGGGTCATGATGATAAAGATTGTAGAACAATGGAATTGATGAGAGAAAGAACTTCAGACACGTATAGGGTGCAAGCAGAGATGATGACAGGGAAAACCGCACCTTAGTTCAGCCTGGTGCCACCACCATACAACAATGCGCAACCATAGTACAACAATGCACAACCACAGTACAACAATGCACAAGCGCAATACAACAATGTGAAACCACAGTATAATCACGCATAGTATAATCAGGTACCCCAATACAACTTACCACAAGGAGATTGAGGTGGATACATAGGTGGAGGACAAGGCAGAGGAGGATTTGGACGAGGCAAAGGACCAGTAGTGTGCCACAACTGCCAACAACCAGGACATTATGCAATGGATTGTCCACTTCCACCGATGACATGTATGTATTGTCGTGCAACATACCATGACACATAAGACTACCCAACACTCTTAGGAAAAATTCAGGAAAAAAGAAACTAGAACAACCATAATGTCTAGTGGATTTCTGCAGAAGCCAGGGATGATGGGAAAAACATCAATATAGTCACTCGAGGAGGAGCCAAGACATGAGTTGATGCAACAAAACAATATCCAACATAACACCAATGGGTCAAGAAGAATACTAAGCCACATAAGCAGTTTGACGTGTGGAAATAAAAGGAAATATTTAAGAGGCCAGACAGGATATTCTCAAGAAGAATGTTGCATCTAGATCAGTTGCATAGCAAAATCAAGACCAACCAATGTATGAGATTCCATCTTCAATGGACCATACCAGTAAAGGGAAACCGTTAAATCAAGTAAGTACCATAAGGAATTTTCTGCAATCCTGTGTTAAGTTATTGAATGATCCATCATTTGTTAAGGTCTTACAAAATTTGCTAGAAAGATTTAACACTAGGGTAGAAGGGAAGTTAGAACAGAAAAGAGTCAATCATCTCCATACAAGAAGAAGGACAAGCTGAGAATTCAGGTTAAATGACAACATTGGGGATTTCAACATGGGAGATATTATACTAGATTTAGGCTCTGAAGTAAATGTCTTGCCTAAGAAGACATGGCAGTGTATAGATTTATAGAGCTTGCATTATTCCTTTGCATGCTCTGTAGCACCTTTGTAGAGGCACTGCTTTTGGACCATGCTTTCTGGATAGACATGGCTAGGTTGAATTTATTGTTGGAGCTTGATGTTAGCATGGGAGGAGGTTGCATAGCTCATGGTGGCCTGGTATGGGGCCTAATTTGGTGTATGTTCTCCCTCCTGCTTCCTATTTTGTTGCATGGTATGGCGACCACAGTTTTCAATAAGCTAAATTTTTGGTTGTTTTCTATTTAATATAGCCTTGAAAGTATATCCTCCTTACACATCGTGTTTACAATATACAAGAAAGATACAAAGTTCTCTACTTAAACTTGAGTTTATAAATGTTTACGCTTTCTTGCTAATTATGTTTTGCATCTATAAATTATTTGGTTTGATCTCCATGTTTGGCTTCCAAAATCTTCTTACTATCCTTGTGATTGTGAAAAGAGGAAAAACCTTCTTAAAATCCATCCTTGTGGAAAAGGGATATATATTGTCATTCAAAACTTACATCCCATTGAAAAACCTTAAGTATTTTGTAAGTGACTCGGATATCGGATGATAATAAAAAATCTAAATTATAAATTACGACGATCCGCCGCTTATTCTAGGGCTCGAACCCACGATCTGCGTCATGGTTTAAGAAGGCTTAAATATCAGAAAGCAATAATAATAGAAAACGCCCACCGTGGGGCTCGAACCCACGACCACAAGGTTAAGAGCCTTGCGCTCTACCAACTGAGCTAGACGGGCTTTGTTGATTATTTCTCTATCGTGTCATTTAGTCAATTAAATACATACATTAATATTATAAAAAATTGAATGAGTGAAACTTCTCATGGAGCTTATTAAATGTAGCTCGTTGTGTAAATAAAAACCATAATCGGTGGCTGTAGTTTAGTGGTGAGAATTCCACGTTGTGGCCGTGGAGACCTGGGCTCGAATCCCAGCAGCCACATATTTGCTGTCTTTTATTTGAGCAGCCACGTTGCCTGTATTTCTTTTCATAAGATGAGGGGAGGGAAGTTTTCATGATGCAGAAATATCTTTGAAAAATATATATGGAAACATTTTTGACGATCTGAATAAATTTTAAAAAAATCATAAAAATTCTGGAGTTTGATCAATTTATGATTTAAATTGCAATTGGGATAATCTGAGTCTATTCAGAAACAATGGATCATCCTTAGATTACCAGATTTGGCTTCAATCCTCCATGAAAACAACACCGGGAATGCGGCGATCTACTTGAAGATTACGGTACGCTGAAGATGAGCTTTATTGTTGAAGTATGACTGAATCTATCCGTTAAAGATTCAATTAGAAAATCTATTAGTACTATGGTTAAAAAAAAACATATGTTTTGGTGCATAACTTAGTTGTTGAGAGAAACGGCTTAGTAAAACTTTTAACCATATTTGATGGGTAAAATCCTAATGAGTTTTTTTTTTATCCAATTCCAATCTTGTGTTCAACCTTGTTTACATTTTCAATTTTCAATTAGTAATAGGAACATTTTTCAAAAGAAAATTTGGAAAATATAATTAGAACACTAATCACCTTCATCATTATAACAATGCCTCCTACCAAAAATGACTAGGAAAACAAGCATGATAAGTGCCACATAAACTTAAATAACTATAAAAGTATCTAAGAACCAACCATACAAACTCAAATCAAGTTTTAGGACACTTTCATAATACTTCAAATACCTTGAAAGAACAATTAATAGAAGGGAAATAAAATGAGCATTTCATACCAAAGCATTTCCATCCAAAAAGCATAACTATGTAAGAAGGACGTATGTTTGTATCTTATTTGCATTCCATGGTTTTCCTAAAATCATTCAATCACCAATAATAGGTGGGTGACATCATAGTTTTTGATTAGATATTTAAACTTAAATAAAGGTTGTAAAATTGAATGATTTTGTTCGACTTTGTCAGGATTAAAAAGTTGAAAATCCCTCATATACAGTGGTGCAAGATTATGCTTACAAATGAATACATTCATTAATCCATAATTGATTATTTAGTCAATAAGATTATTCGCCTACATCTTATCACAAGTTTGGTGATATGCAAGTAATAACCAAGACTGGAGCTAACACATTGATTTTGGGAGAGGGAAACCTCTCCACTAAGAGTGATATTTACTACTTATTATTCAATTTGTATGTAGAATCCGATGTCATGAATGCATTATTGTATATAGAAACATTACGTTAGAGTATATCATTAGTTGAACCAATTGATCATCAAATTTTCTTGATTGTAAGATTCACCCATCAACAAAATTAGTAGTGGCCTTATAATTAGTAATGGACTATACATTATAATGGATGACTTTTTCTTCCAAGGAAAACCTCATGGGGAAACTTATGGGCATTTCTTTGCATTCGCGAATGGTACCCAATGAAAATCTATTAGCTTTCAAGTTACTTTGAAAGTGTTTACACGATGTTTGAGATTGTTTCATAAGATTTGGGGTACATGGTGTATGTTCAGTCCCCAAAGGTTCCAAGATGGATTTGCACATGGGAGATGGTCCGTGATAGATTCACGCATTAGAGATAGCTTCCCCAATGGTTAGTTGACCTCAGTTGGGCGCTTTCTTGGTATTCTTTCCCTAGGAATTGGAGTTCTCTTAATGGCTTGGTGGACATCCTTCACTGTGGCCACATGGAGAGGTCCACTTTCCTGATGGGTAAAATCCTCATGAGGAGTATTTTTTCCTATCGAATTCCAATCTTGGGTCCAACCTTATTTACATTTTCAATTAGTAATTAGGAACATTGGTCAAAAGAAAATCTAATTAGAACATCAATCACCTTCATCATTATGAGTAACAACATGAACTTTGAAAGTCACCCAATAACTTTGTTGGTCAAAGGAAATTCATTTGGATTACCACTCACTTTAATCTCTTTCATCATCATTGACACAAATTAATGTTGAAATATGGGGACACAATCAAAACACACTAAATAACCTAACTAAAAGTAGAAATCTCTTATACATAAACAATTGTATGTTAGAATGTTTGCAATAAAAACCATCCCCAAGTTGAAACAGTAACAATGCCTCCTACCAAAAATGACGAGGAAAACAAGCATAACAGGTGCCACATAAACTTAAATAACTATAAAAGTATCTAAGAACCAACCATATAAACTCAAATCAAGTTCTAGGACACTTTGCAACACACCATAACACACAAACCATGCCTCAGATCGATGAACCGTCAATTCCATTGGATTCCTGGCACTGGATTCCCGCTGGGGGGACCCCTCTCATGTGATTCCGTTGCTCGTAAAAGTGTTTGTTAGAGGATCTCCGAAACTAGGGTTTTTCTTAGTGAGGCAAAATGCAAATCCGACACAGGGGTTTGACTTTCACAACCCCTAGGTCGGGAGATTTTGGGCACCGTGGTCTCGTGGGAATTGGCCATACAGACCTTCCGGAGCTTACGAAACTCAGCTACGTCGCTCAATTGTGATTTTGTGCCACCAGACCAAATTCCCATCGTCCCCCTAGATGGCTTTAGGAGGCGAGTTGTAACTCTGTATAACACACAAACCGTGCCTCTAATCGACGAATTTCATTCTATTGGACTCCTGGCATCGAATTCTAGCTAGGGGGACCCCTCTCCTGTGATTCCATCGCCTGGAAAAGTGTTTCTTAGAGGATCTTTGAAACTAGAGTTTTTCTTAGTGAGGCACAATGCAAATTCGACACATGGGTCAACTTTCAAGACCCCTGTGTCGGACGATTGTGGGCATCGTGGTCCCGTGGGCGTTGGACATACGAAGCTTCCAAAGCTTACAGAACTCAGTTATGCCGCCCAATTGTGATTTTTTACCCCTAGACCAAATTGTCATTGTGTCCCTAAATGACGCTAGGAGACGAATTACAACATGCCATAACACAAAAACCATGCCTTGGATCGATGAATCGTCAGTTCCGTTGGGCTCCTGGCACGAGATTCCAAGTAGTGGGACCCCTCTCTTGTGATTTCATCCCCCGTAAAAGTGTTTGTTAGAGGATCTTTGAAACTAGAGTTTTGCTCAGTGAGGCACAATGCAAATCCGACACAGGGGGTCGAATTTCACAACCCCTATGTCAGGTGACTATGGGCACCATGGTCACATGGGCGTTGTCCATACAAACCTTCTGGAGCTTACGAAACTCAATTACGTCACTCGATTGTGATTTTGTGCCACCGGACCTAATTGTCATTGTCTCCTTGAATGGCTTCAGGAGGCGAGTTGCAACTTGGCATAACACGCAAACCTTGACTCAGATCGATGAATCGTCAGTTTTGTTGGACTCCTAGCATCAGATTCCATCTAGGGGGACTCCACTCCTGTGATTTCGTCACCTGAAAAAATGTTTCTTAGAGGATCTCCAAAACTAGAGTTTTTCTCAGTGAGGCACAATGCAAATCTGGCACATGGGGTCAACTTTCAAGACCCCTGTTTCGGGTGATTGTGGACATCATGGTCCTATGGGCGTTGGCCATACAGACCTTCTGGAGCTTACGAAACTCAATTACGTTGCTCAATTGTGATTTTGTACCCCCAAACCAAATTGTCATTGTGTCCCTGAATGGCTTTAGGAGGCGAATTTCAACACACCATAACACACAATCCATGTCTCGGATCAATGAACCATCAGTTCTGTTGGACTTCTGGCACGAGATTCCAGCTAGGGGGACCCCTCTCCTGTCATTTTCTGGCCCATAAAAGTGTTTTTTAGAGGATCTTGGAAAATACAGTTTTGCTCGGTGAGGCACAATGCAAATCCATCACAGGGGGTCGACTTTCACAACCCCTATGTTGGGCGATTGTGGGCACTGTGTTCATGTAGGCGTTGGCCATACAGACCTTCCAAATATTACGAAATTCATTTACGTTGCTCGGTTGTGATTTTGTGCCACCAGAACAAATTGTCATTGTCTCCATGAATGGATTCGGGAGGCGAGTTGTAACTTGACATAACACGTAAGTTGTGCCTCAGTTCGATGAGCCGTTAGTTCCATTGGACTCCTAGCACCGGATTCCATCTAGGGGGACCCCTCTCCTATGATTATGTCGCCCGAAAAAGTGTTTCTGAGAGGATCTTTGAAACTAGAGTTTTGCTCAGTGAGGCACAATGGAAATCTGACACAGGGGGTCAACTTTCAAGACCCATGTGTCAGACGATTGTGGGCATTGTGGTCCCATGGGAATTGGCCATATGGACCTTCCGGAGCTTACAGAACGTAGTTATGTTTCCTGATTATGATTCTGTACCCCAGGACAAATTGTCATTGTGTCCCTGAATGGATTCAGGAGGCGAATTGCAACACGACATAACACACAAACCATGCCTCTGATCGACGAACCGTCAATTCTGTTGGACTGCTGGCACATGATTCCAGCTAGGGGGACTCCTCTCTTGTGATTTCGTTGCTCATAAAACTGTTTTTTAGAGGATCTCCTGAACTAGGGTTTTGCTCAGTGAGGCACAATACAAATCTGACACAGGGGGTCGACTTTCACAACCCCTATGTCGAGCGATTGCGGGCATCGTGGTCGCAAGGAAAGACATGTCAAGGTAAGGCATTTCATGTCAATTCAAGGCAAGGCATTTCAAGGAAAGGCATGGCAAGTCAAGGAAAGGCATGTCAAGGAAAGGTAAATCATGTTAGGGAAAGGCATTACAAGGCATGCAAGGAAAGGCAAGGCATGGCATGTCAAGGCAAGGAATGTAAAGGAAAGGTAATGAAATGCATGGCAAGGCAAGGCATGGCAGGGCAAGTCATGGTAAGGAACGACAAATCATGGCAAGGAAAGACAAGGCATGACATGTCAAGGCAAGGCATGGCAGGGCAAGTCATGGTAAGGCACGACAAATCATGGCAAGGAAAGACAAGGCATTACATGTCAAGGCAAGGCATGGGATGTCAAGGAAAGGAAAGGGAATGCATGTAAAGGAAAGGCACAACAAGGCAAGGCATTGAAATGCACGACAACACATGACAAAGCATGGCAAGGCAAGACAAGGCATGTCATGTCAAGGCAAGGCATGACATGTCAAGGTAAGGAGATGCATGGAAAGGTATGACAAGGCATGCATGGCATGCCAAGGAAAGGTATGGCATGTCAAGGTAAGGCAATGCATGGCATGTCAAGGCAAGGCAAAGCAAGGCAAGGCATGGCATGTCAATGAAAGGAAAGGCATGGCATGTCAAGGCAAGGCAATACATGCCAAAGAAATGCATGGCTTGTCAAGGAAAGGCATGACAAGGTTCCTGATAATTGAATTTGAAAGAAATGAGGTGGTGAAACATGAGATGGAGAATATCTCAACTGCTTATGTGAATCATCTTTCTCAGTGCATCCAATTCCATTCAAATATTTGGATTCATTTGATGGAACAACATTCCTCTAATTTGCACTTGCACTTAATGAAGATACAATTCTAATTAAGCTAGAGATGTTAGAAGAATTTTTTGGTGCGGGCAAGTTGGTGGAAGTGCATCTAGACAAAATTTCTTTGACACATCAAGTTTCAAGCATTTCCTTTAATTCATCCTACAAATTTATATTTGGAATATCCATCCTTGTGTTTTTGAAATCATTTGAAGAAAACATGTCCATCCATGTTTGGTTCCCCAATGTCTATTTGTTTAAATTTCCATTGCCTTGCAAATCCAGGTCTGATAATCCTTCTAAATATGAATTATGTTCATCCTTTTCAACATGCAATTGATATGATAAAACAATATTTAATGGATCCTGCGGTGCATTTCCAGTGATCAGTGTAATCCATGAGACCACATCTCGTTTGTGAATTTTTTCAAACACATCGCATGGATTCTCCACACTAACCTAGTTTGTTAGTTTCCCCTAATGGCATGTTTAATTACTATTGCAATTTCTTCACTGAGGGTAGTCTCTTTCCATTCGCATATGGATCCATATCTATCCCAAATTAACACTTAAATGTTGATGTAATAAATCCAGGTGTTTATAGTCATAGTTTCCATGTGTTTCTTGTAGACAACAATATGTTGGATGTCAAAAATAAAAGAAAGGCTGATACAAATAGAGTGTAATAACAAAATTACACTAAACACTAGAACCAAAGATAGTTGCACACACAAATATCTTATTTCATTAAATTTCCGACCTCATTGCAGACTGGGGAATTGATATGAGTGTTATTGTAGGTTACTGAAGTGATTTTTCTATGGTAGTGGCCCCAACTCGTAATGAATATAGATTAGCTTTCCTCCTATAGAATCCCTCCATAGCTACTGTATAATGATGCACCCCTCTTGACACTTCTGAACTTGTTCCTCTATTACATCCAACACCACTAGTGCCAATCCCAATGCTAAATATGAGGCCCAATGAAGAGTTAACTCACCTCCTAACCACCATAAATGCAACCCAGGATAGTGGGCCTTTCCTTTTTCAGCAGTGGAGCAATTTCCTCAAGAAAAATCGACCCTATCCACAAGATATTGTGCCCAACTAATGATAGAGGCGTCCAGATTGAAGGAGAATACCCAAACTCGGCCCTAGCCACAAAATTTGTAGTTGTGGCTGTGAGATGTAGAGCATTAAGTCTCTGGTATGTTACCTTCACTGTTTTCTCTATTTTCGTGTTCCCTGTATCCGTTGTCGTTGGAATGGGATTGGATGGGATAGCCTTTATCAAGTCGACTTCCCCACTCTAATATACCAACCAAAAATGAAGCATACCATACTAGAAGTGAATACCATGATTTTTGCAGAGTTAGTGCGCCCCTCAAGTGTAATATGATTTATGGTGGGTAAACTTGGCCTCTCCATGAAATATATGTTCCCAACACACCCTAAATTTTCCCCCACTGCATAGAAATTTCCATCAATGAGAGTATGCTATCCAACACAAAATATTTGACCTCCTTTCAACCCAAACTCATTCATAAATCATGAAACTCTTCAGCCACCAAGAATTTGTGAATGCACATTGTTAATGGTTTGTTTTTCCTTGTGCGAGATCTTTTAATTTTTGAAATCTCGATGGGGACATTACATATTTCCCAAAAATTCCTAAATGCACATTGTTAATGGTTTGTTTTCCGTTGTGTGTGGGGTACTTTTTTTTTTGTTTGAATAGTATATGCTAAATTGGGTGCCATTAGCACCCGGTTTAGCACCAACTATTGATAGAAAATGTAATCAATTTGGGGCACAAATTGCACCTCATTTACCACAAATTATGAAAGATTGTGCAAAAAGGAATAAACAGTGTGTTTGAAAGGTAACTCACCCACTTCGACAAGAAGAAGATCCACTAGATGAGTGAGTAAATGATTGAAATTGGCCAGAGGACAGTTATCAATGTTCTCTATAGTTGGAGGAAAAATTCGTAAATGCACATTGTTAATGGTTTGTTTTTCCTTGCACAGGGTCTTTTAATTTTTGAAATCTCGATGGGGACATTACATATTTCCCAAAAAATTGTGAATGCACATTGTTAATGGTTTTCTTTTCGTTGTGCGTGGGGTCTTTTAATTTTTTGTTTTGTTTGAATAGTCGACACTAGATTGGGCGCCATTAGCACCGGATTTAGCGTCAACTATTGATAGAAAATGTAATCAATTTGGGGTGAAAATTGTGCCTCATTTAGCGCAAATTATGGAAGATCGTGAAAAAAGGAACAAACAGTGTGTTTGGGAGGTAACTCACCCACTTCAACAAGAAGAAGATCCACTAGATGAGTGAGTAAACAATTGAAATTGGCCAGAGGAAAATTATCAATGTTCTCTATAGTTGGAGGATCAAAATTTCCTTAAGGAGGAGGAGGAGGAGGAAACTCATATCTTCTAAGGGGGATGTCAGAAATACCCCACAAAAAAGTCGCTTCTTCTTCTTTTGTCCAACTAGAGGGTTCACATTATCTTGATCCCCTCCTATGGGGATATTCAAAGCAGTTGGTGTTTATACTAGTTCACTTTATGAGGAATCAAGAACTTCAAGTCTATGCCTTGTTGGAGGTAACCCCGACATGAATCAAGAAGGAATACCTTGGTTCCTCCTAGAATGATAAGAAGACTGATAAACCAATTTGAAATGGTCTAAACTAAGTTGAAGATTGTAAAGATTTGAAAATCAAAATGACACATTTGGATTTCTAAGTGTGACACCAATCAACAGACCACTACAGAAAAACTTTGAAAAGACAACTAGTGAACACATTCCTTCAAATGATAGCAGACAATGATTAAATCCCAAGGTCCAATTAGTAAGGAGCTAAAAAAGGGCCTTCCAAAGTTCAACCTGGGTCAATGGTGAGGGAATGAATAAAACTAGTGAAGATATGGGAGATAGTTATAGTAATCCCACAAAGTTATCATCCAAGGTGAAATCCCCTTTCAAAATAATTAGGGAACCTCTAGGGAGGGCTCTAATAGTGTTTCTCTATCTATCGTAGGTATCACAAGCACTTCTCACTTGTAGCCACTCATGCAAAACCTATAAGAGGTTGCTAATGTTACCTATTCACAACTATAATCAGGTAGAATAGTTGTGGATTAGGCTTTTGTGTTGAATAGGGATACATGAAACTTCATCCTATGGGAAAAACTTTGGGTAGGAGGAGTCACTTAGAGTAAAAAACCAACTAGTTGAGGGTCCCATTGCATACCAATTCCAATACCAATGCATACCATAACATACCATTTTCGCATACCATTGCATACCATTGCATACCAATACAATTTCATATGGATACCATTGCATACCAATACCATTGCATATGAATACCATTGCATACGAATACCATTGCATACTGTGTCAGGTCGGTTGATGACATTGAAGATGAGCGTGTTGGAAGACATTCCATGAAATTTCAAGAGAGTTCCAACCAAGATTCTATAGATGGGAATGGCGAATGATTAAAATGATCAGACCACATAATGAAGGTTCATGCAAACGTGGAGGATGTCGAAGATTATGAAGGGATGTCAAGCATCCTTGATTCTTGAAACCCTCGCATACCATCAAGGCATGTGTCTCGTCTAACCATGTAAAATTTCAACCTAACCCCTAACCCCTAAGCCATTGACCCCTAAAGCCTTAATCCCTAATCCATAAACCCTTAAGCCCTCAACCTTAGTTAATCACTAATCTCTTAACAAAAAAGTCCTAAATCCATTAACCCCCAATCCATCGACCCTTAAACACTTAAACCCTAAACCCTAATCCCTAATCCCTTAAACAATAAACCCCTATGCCTTAAGAAGTTAAACATTAATCCCCTAGCCCATAATACCTAAGCCATTAACCATTAAACTACCTAACCCATAAGTGCCAAATCCCTTATCTCTCGACCCTTAATCCCTTAAACCATAACCCCTAATTCTTTAACCCTTAATCCCTATACCAAAAATCCCTAAATCCCATAATTCTCAAAGCCCCTATCCACTTAACCCCAACACCTCAACTAATTAACTATTTAGGCACATCTGGTGCTAAACCCTAATTAACCCTTAAGCCCTCAACCTTAGTTAATCACTAATTCCTTAACACAAAAGCCATAAATCCCCTAACCCCTAAGCCATCAACCCTTAAGAACTTAACACTAATCCCTAATACATTAATCCATAAACCCCTATGCCCTAAGAACTTAAACATTAACCCCCTATCCCATAATCCCTAAGCCATTAACTATTAAACTACCTAACCCATAAGTGCCAAATCCATTATCTCTTGACCCTTAATCCCTTAAACTCTAACCCCTAATCCATTAACCCTTAATCCCTATACCCCAAATCCCTATACCCCAAATACCTAAATCCCATAATCCTCAAATCCCCTATCCACTTAACCCTGAACACCTCAACTAATTAACTATTTAGGATAATCTGGCTACATCCGGCTACTTCTGATGCAATTTCTAGCGCTAACTAGGGCGATAAAAGGGGCACTATTTCTGGCGCTAATGGGGCACAATTTTTGGCACTAAATAGGGTGCAATTTTCGACGCAATTTCTGGGGCTAAAGGGGGTGCAATTTCCAATGCTAAATGGAGCACAATTTCCAGCGCTGAATGGGGCGCAATTTCCGACGCTAAATGGGGAATAATTTCCGACACTATTAACGTCTAATTTAGCGCCTACATTTTGTGGTCGATGCAAAAAACACCATAAATATCTCCATCCTGATAAATAGAGCCAACGTTTTCAAAAAAATGAAGAAAAATACACTAAAACCAACTTTGGAAGAAAAAATGGGAGCAAATCACAGGGATTTGTTGTAGTTTATGTCATTCAAGGGGAGGACTCTCACCATTGTCAAATATGATTTTGTGATTGATAGATTTGATTTGTGATGGAGATCAGAATGGTTTGTTTTTGTGTATAGATGAATATGTCAAGAGAGGATAGAAGTTGGTTGCATGTGAGTTGGAGAGCATGAAGAATGTATCATTGCGTTGAGGTTGAAACCCTTTATTGGGTTTTGATTGTATTGAGCTACTTATTTAACTAAGGTTCTTAGTGAGTTAGTGATTTCTCTAAGTTCACTAGTGAGACATTTTGACAAACAAACTTTGAAGGCTATGAGAGCTTAGTGGCCTAATATATGCTTACCATAATATCACTAGAAAATGATGCATTATGTGAGGGAGTGTATGTCAATGTCTTATAATGTCATCAAACATGATCCAAGGACCAGGTGCAAAGGCTTTGCTTCTTCTAATAATTTATTAATATTGTTTACAAAGTTTTTTGTGTACATATATTTTATAAATCCTAGACAACAAAAAAAATCCTCATGGTTTAACAAATACATATGGAGATTTAAAAATTTAAAAATAAAAATACAAATACAAATTCTATTGGTTTCATCCAATAATCCATGATGGATGATGTTTCTATGCAAAAAATAATTACCAAGCAAGTAATTGTAACCAAGCAACCTTAATACTAGGAATTGTTTTATAAGTAAGACATAACCAAAGGAATTGCCAATAACTAACCTGCAAAGACAAGAATAACCAAATTTGTTATGGAGGGTTGAGTTACATCGAACTTCACCGTCTTCACAAGTCAAAGGAAATCCATATCAAGCACCAATCACCTTTATCAATGATTGAAAATATTGAAAAAAGTACACTCTAATACATTTGTGATTTAAGATAAAGAATAATTTCATACACCATCATTCCCCAGCTGGGGTGTTATCCACGACATGACGTGCATTAAACTATGATTTGGAGGATCGTCCACTTGGAAGCAGATGTCATTAACTGCCTTGAAAACCATGTCATCCCCCCTCCTATGGCATATAGACTGTATTTGTATTAATCTTGGACTTAACGACATGGTCCTTGTGGTTAAACGACTCTAGACAAGTCGATGTTGGTAGGGGCGGTGGAAGTACTACATGATCATGGGCATCCTTCTCCTGTGGAAAAATCTGAGGATGCAAGGGCATTTACAGTCACAATTTATGGCATTCAGAATCCGAGCTGGGCGGATGATGAGTTTAAATTGGGAAGTTGGCACAAATGGAGATATCTCTCCTACATCTGTATTGTAGTGGCTTATGTTTGAAAAATCCCCATGGTTCAACAAAGGGCTCATTCTAGCAAGGGAATTAATATTCGTCATGCACAAATGGAACAATCCTTTTTGGAAGGAAACCTGAGCTCCAACAATGTGCAACATCCACATGAGACATCCACAAAATGAGCATGCCATATTGAATGGTTCAACACTGAAGGTCGCTCCTTGGGCTATGGTCCTATTCTTGTTTCTCTACCTTGGCCACCAACATGAAGTCCACTAGGGGGAAATCGTCCAAGTGAAAGATCAATGGGTCATGGGGGAAGTAGTGGGGGAACTTCATCCCGAAATTCCATCTCAGAGGAGTCTAAGCACCATCAGGGTTCGGGTCCTTTGAGCAATGGGAAAGCACTAGCGATTCTGCAACATCTTCTATTCAAAATACATCGGGAAATGACATACTTGTTAGGGACCTAACCCGCACATAGGTAGAACAATATATTCAGATGTAATAAAGGTCAATACTAATAAGGCCTTGCAATAAAGTAGAATAAGTCGAATGTAAGAAGACCTAATAGAAGCTTCCGCTTCTAGAAGGATCTTCCTCTAGATGGTTATTTTGATAGACATATTTAGTATAAATAGGAGTCGAGGGTATGAGAACCCTAGCTTGGATATTATTTTAATAGATCTCTGCTCGACTGGAGGTTTCCCCCTCAAAGAGGCCCATGAACATTGCTATCAGAATCAAAGTGTTATTTCTGGTGTTATTTTGATATCATTTTAGTGTTATTGTGGTGTTGTTCTGGTTATATTGTTGCTTATCTGCCATTTCTAGCATTTTATTTCTATTCTGCATACTTTTTATATCTGGAATATTACAAGTGGTATCAAAACACTTTCCTCAACAGAAATTGTGGGTTAAATTTTTTTTCAGGGTAGAGACGTATTCCATCATCTTTAAGCCACAAAGATCTGTTGTTGAAAGATTCATACACGTAGAAAATGCAAGTGGTACTTAAGTGCACATCTGTTGGTCACCCTTGTAACCCCTGTTGGTACCCCTTCGAGTGGTAGCGCATCAGACATAACCTGTGTACGGATCAACCTATATTACCTGAAGCCCTCTTTAGATAAACCGATCGGCCGCCTGACTGATATAGTGCCACTGAGAACAACACTCAGGAAGATACTGTTGATTAAGGTTGGTTGTCATTGATGTCAACCCTTGAAGACCCGTAGCACAAAGTTTTGGGTAATGGACCCAATAGTGTTTGATGTAAATATGACTCATTATTGTTTTTTCATGGTTGATAATAAGTATATATGGATGAACTCCAAAGTGGTCTCCTTATGGTGAAAGCCCTCATGGGAAGACGCTTTGTGGAGTAAGAGAACCCATGATTAATTGTGGAATAATGAGATGAAGGAAAGTGAATTTTTCAGGTAAAATATCCTATATGGATAGTTATTGTCATTTCATTTCCGGTGGTATGTGGAACGTCACATAATTCCTCATGGTTAGAGAGTTATGGCCATGAGAAGTTGGAGACCCCAGGTTTGGGTAATGGATCCAAGATTGTTTGATGGGTAACGGTATGAGTTATGATATATTTTCAGATAATACTATTATATATGGATAGTACATGTCATTCCATTTTTAGTGGTATGTAGAACATCACATAACTCCTCACGGTTTGAGAGTTATGGCCTTACGAAGTT
>ML793170.1:21296-46527 GCA_009831015.1 Picea engelmannii
ATGATTGTTCATTTGTTCATTGCTTATTTACTCTGTAGTTATTGGATAATAATGCTTCATTGATATAGCACTTGGATTATATGGTTAAAAGGGATTAAATTGCTCTATTACTGATTCACCCCCCCTCTCAGTAATCCAACAGATACTCTCTAGTACCTGGGTAATCGAGTAGTATGGCTAAGGGAACAATCTAGCCTCCTTAGTTGGTGCCCTGAGATATTGGGCCGAGTACTACCGTTGGACCCTGCACGTATATCAGAGAGCTATAGCACAGGGAAAACCCTTGTCTGTAGAACCCTTGAATACCTAACCTTTGGGGATGGAAACAAAATAAATTAAAACATACAAGATCTATTTCCACACAACTGTGTTTGGGTTTCCAAATCACTACACATTTCTTCCTGGTTAAGAATTTGGGCATTTCATCACTGCAATATTCTTCAGACCGGAGTATAACTCCGCAGGTGTAAAAAAAAAAGTCTGGAAATTTTTGCACCATTATTTGAGACCTATTCCATTGGATTGATCTCTTCACCCTTATCACATTCATACATATAATTTTTCATCAAAATTTCTGATCCCACCTGCCCCATTTCGGTTCCCTCGTCATCATGACCCATATCTGTAGCCAAGACTTGGAAGCTTGCTTCAATACCCTGCAATCTAATTTCACAGAGATCCAACAAGAAGTGAAACAACTCAGTGCCAATGTTTTCGCCATAAATACAACCATGCAGTCCTCCATCGCCACCTTAGTCGAAAAACTCAAACAAGACATGACTACCCAGCTTGAATCTATCGTTTCGATGATCTGCACCAAGCTGCATATCCCTGCAAATAACCCTTTATTTGACCCACCTCCACATACTGAAGCTGAAACTTCCTCTCATTCCCATAATTTTTAGCCCCATCACTTTCAACGTGACCTACGCCTTCTGCAGGTGGATGTGACCAAATTTGATGGCTCGGATCCCATTGGTTGGGTAACCCAAATGGAACATTATTTCTCTTTATACGACATTACAGATGACTTGGCCAAACTCTGGTATGGTGTTCTCCATCTAGATCAAGAACGTTGGCAATGGAGAAAAACTTCCCGTCAAGGGTATATTGCTTGGATACACTTTGTGGCAGAGCTTTATGAATGCTTTGACACTGACACCAACCATTTAGGTCGTTTGACAAAGTTGAAACAATCCAGAATAGTGGAAGACTTTATAGCTTCTTTTGAGCACCTTGATTTTCGGATAGAGGGCATGTCTGGTGCCTTTTTCTGAGAATGTTTTATCAGTGGCCTCAAGGATGAGATTCGTGCCCATGTCCTCATGGCTTGGCCTCAAATTTGGGTGGAGGATACTAAAAGAGATAAAGAAGCAGAACATGTTGTATCTTCTCAAAACCGGAAAACCTCCTTTATCCCTCGCACTAAACCAGTAAATCCCACTACTCCCTTTGCTCCACTAAAGATCCAAAAATTGACCAGGGCCGAAATGGCTAAACACCAACTCAAAGGCCTTTGGTATAATTGTGATGATAAATATTTTTTGGGCCACAAGTGTAAGGAACAAAAGTTTTTTATGGCCATCTCAGAGGATATTTCGGAAGAGGATGTTGAAACTCCCCTTGTGTCTGAATCACCTGAAACCACTGACATAACCCTCCCTCAGACCCTCCCGAAGTAGAACCGGTCATTTCCCTAAATGCTCTCACTGGCTTCTATGCTCCCCAAACCCTCAAGCTAATCGGTTACATCAAGCATAGGAAGGTCATCATTCTCGTTGATAGTGGAAGCACCCATAATTTTATTCATCACTGCATTTCCCAAGAAACTCATTGCTATATCCATGCAGTCAATAATTTCCAAATCATGATTGCCAATGGTGGCTCCATGAAATGTGGAGGGCGTTGTGAAAATGTGTGTCTCCAAATTGGTGACTACCACCTAAAATATCATAGGTTTTCTATCGACATGGACGGTTGTGACATTGTGTTGGGTGCAGACTAGATAAGGACTTTGGATCCCATTCTCATGGATTTGAAGGAATTAACCATGCAATTTGACCAGGGAGGCCAACAATATAAGTTCCAAGGCATCATCGCCAGTTCACTTGAGATCATTAGTTCCCATCGCATGGAAAATTTGCTAAAAAAAGGTCATTCTTGCGTTATTTCCCAACTCCATGCCATACAAGCAACAAAGACACCCTCAGTGCCGCAAGACCTCTAATCCATCCTCTCTAAACATCAAGTGGTATTTTCCACTCCCTAGAGACTACCTCCTTCCCGTGGTGTTCATGATCATTCCATTCCCCTTGTACCAGGAAGCCTTCCTTCCAATATCCGTCTGTATCGTTACCAATTAAGAAAATGGTCCAGGAACTCCTTAACGCAGGCGTTATCCGCCCTAGTATGAGCCCCTACTCTTCTCCTGTGGTCATGGTCTTGAAGAAAGAAGGTTCTTGGCGAATGTGTCCTGACTTTCGTGACCTCAACAAACTTACCATTAAGGACAAATTTCCAATTCCTGTCATTGATGATCTCTTGGATGAATTGAGTGGCAACCAGTTCTTTACTAAACTTGATCTTCGTTCTGGCTACCACCAGATACGTATGAAAGAGGTAGACATTCCGAAGACTGCCTTCAGAACTCATGAGGTCCACTATGAGTTTTTGGTCATGCCCTTTGTCTTGTGTAATGCCCCCTCCACCTTCCAAAGCCTCATGAATCATGTCTTCTATCCTTTTCTCTGTCATTTTGTCTTAGTTTTCTTTGATGATATCCTCATCTATAGAAAAACATGAACATACCATCTTGCGCATGTGGATCGAGTTCTCCATCTACTCTCTCAACACCAAATTTTCCTGAAATAGTCTAAATGTGCTTTTGGCGCCTCAAAAGTCAAGTACTTGGGTCATCTGGTTGGCAAGGATGACGTCAGGTTGGATCCTAAAAAGATTGAAGCTATGCAAGACTGGCCTCACCCAAAGACTCTCAAAAGCTTGCGTGGATTTCTGGGCTTAACAGGTTATTATTGCAAGTTTGTTAAGAATTATGGAAAGATTGCAGCGCCTCTCACTGCACTTCTAAAAAAGAACTCTTTCACTTGGACTCCAACAATTGCTCAAGCTTTTCAAACCTTGATGATGGCCATGTGCACCACTCTAGTCCTGGCCCTTCCTTTTTTCACAAAGACCTTTGTCCTGGAATGTGATTCTTCAAGGAAAGGAATTGGTGTTGTCCTTATGCAAGAGGGTTGGCCTTTGGCCTTTACCAGCAAACAATTGTATGAACGAAATCTGGGAAAATCAATCTATGAAAAGGAAATGTTGGCTATTCTACATGTCGTTGATCTGTGGCACCCTTATCTATTGGGGAAATGCTTCCAAATTAAGATAGACCAACAAAGCCTCAAGTATTTTCTGGAACAACACATTTCCTCCCCAGAGAAACAAAAATGGGTGACTAAGCTATTTGGATATGATTATGAGATCATTTACAAGAAAGACAAAGACAATGTGGTTGCAGATGCACTTTCCTGAAAACATGAAGATGAAGGATCATTTTTTTTCTCTCTCCTTCATTGTACCAGATTGGCTCCAAGCCGCTTGCCAGGAATGGATACACGATCCCAAAAGTTTGCATCTAATACAACAATTGCAGTCTAATGGTCCAGTTTCCCCAAGGTACTCTTGGCTCCATGATGAGCTTCGATACAAAGGTCGTTTGTATTTAAGTAAACAATCAAAACTTAAATCCATGGTACTTTTTGAGCTTCATGCTACACCCACAGCTGGGCACTCCGGGTTTACCAAAACCTATGACAGGGTCAAACGTTCTTTTTTATGGGATGGTATGAAACAAGACGTTCGTAATTTTGTCGATGAATGTGATGTGTGTCAACACAACAAGGGAGAAATAGTCAAATCTTCTGGCACACTACAACCGCTTTCGATTCCACCTGCAATTTGGAGGGACATCTCTATGGATTTTATTACAGGCTTACCCAAATCGGGAAATAAATTAGTCATCATGGTGGTTGTTGATCGCCTTTCCAAGTATGCTCATTTATGTGCTCTTCAACACCCATTTACAACATCCATTGTGGATCAACTTTTCATGGATCAGGTCTTCAAGCTTCATGGCATGCCGCATTCTATTGTTTCTGATTGCGACCCAAATTTCACCAGCAGTTTTTGGCAAGAACTGTTCAAGCTACAAGGCACCCAATTGCATCTCAACACAACTTATCATCCCTAGACTGATGGTCAAATTGAAGTTGTCAACAAGTGTTTGGAAACATATTTGAGGTGTTTTGCCTCGGAAAAGAAAAATCAGTGGGCTCAATGGTTACCCCTAGATTAATGGTGGTACAACACTTCATACCATACAACTACACTCATGACTCCTTTTGAAGCGGTATATGGACAAAAGCCACCTTCAGTTCTCTCATACCTACCTGGTGTCTCGAAGGTCCAGGCGGTTGACCAAATGCTTATAGTTCGAGAGGCTATTCTCGATACCCTCAAAGAGAATTTGGTCATGGCACAAAATCGCATGAAGCAACAAGCAGATCAAGGTCGCTCTGAACGTCAATTTGCAGAAGGGGATCATGTGTTTTTTCGACTGCAACCTTACAAGCAAAATTCCCTCAAGGTCGAGCATTGTCAAAAGTTGGCGCCCAAATTTTATGGTCCTTATACCGTTCTCAAGTATGTGGGGCAGGTGGCCTATTAGTTAGATTTTCCTAGTCATTCTAAGCTACATCATGTTTTTCATGTTTCATGCTTAAATAAGGTGATTGGAACTAAGTGCCAAATTCAAACCAACCTTCCCGAGTTGGACGAAGAAGGATCCGTTTGGCTACAACCACAAGAAGTTTTGGACCAGCGTGAGCGTCGCCTGTGTCAGACAACCATCAAGGAAGTGTTAGTCCAGTGGAAAGATACAACTCCAACAGATGCCACTTGGGAACCAACTACCATTCTTCAACAATTTCCACGTCTCAAGCCTTGAGGACATGGTTGTTTTTAAGAGGGAGGACATGTTAGGGACCTAACCCGCATATAGGTAGAACAATATATTCGGATGTAATAAAGGTCAATATTAATAAGGCCTTGCAATAAAGTAGAATAAGTCGAATGTAAGAAGACCTAAAAAAAGCTTCCGCTTCTAGAAGGATCTTCCTCTAGATGGTTCTTTTGATAGACATATTTAGTATAAATAGGAGTCGAGGGTATGAGAACCCTAGCTTAGATATTATTGTAATAGAGCTCTGCTCGACTGGAGGTTGCCCCCTCGAAGAGGCCTATGAACATTTCTCTCGGAATCAAAGTGCTATTTCTGGTGTTATTTTTATATCATTTTAGTGTTATTGGGTGTTGTTCTGGTTATATTGTTGTTTATCTGCCATTTCTAGCATTTTATTTCTGTTCTGCATACTTTTTATATCTGGAATATTACAATACCTCACCTTCCACATTGATCTCATGAACCAACACATCTCAATGCTCATGACCTTATATGTTTGTCTAGTCCATCATCAGCTGTAGGCGTTTCTACTGACACAGGATGCAACTACCGACACAGGATGCAACGCTCCTTCAAGTTCCCATTCGTTTACCTTCACTGGATAAAAGCAACATTGCCTTGAATGCTCCAGGTCATGAACACAATTAATAGAATATAGACTAGTGGTTTCTTTGTCATTTTGTCTAGCTAGTTTAGATGATAGGCTATCATGTTTTAGTGGGTTCTATTTTGGTCGTAGTTTTTGGATATTTAGATCACAAACTTTCAAATTTGAGATGACGAATTTAGACTTTAAAAATTTGCAGAACAGGGTTGGTTTCCTTTTCATGAAGGCCCTGACTCTGCTAAAAGCTCTTTATATGTTTGAAGACTTTTGAATGTAATATAAAATCTCACTTGCAAAAATAAGATTGCATGCACCATCATTTTGATTTACCCCACCTCTTGAGACAAATTACCTTGAAATTGCAACAATAAGGAAAGGAAATACCCATTTGACAATGGTTGCGTATTGTGATAATTCAGGTTACTTTGATACCGTGTGAAACTTGAAAGTCACCAAACAATATAACATATGACAAAATCTTGTTCTGTCTAACTTATCTTGAATCATATTACATTTATTATCATTGGTGAAAAGAAACATGTAACAAAGATATGATAGTAAAAGACCTAAAGTATTTGGGGATTGTATTTGAAGCATAATAGCCAAGATTATAAAAGACAACATATCTTCCAAAGAGCATTATGAAACTATTGTAGGAGAGGTGGAATAAGAAATTGTATATTCTTAGGACAATTGATCAAACATATACCAAATGAAATTGGCCTTGACTCTTCCTTTGAAAATGTGTCGTAATTGAAGAGAATAATAAAGACAAACTAGTAGGAAAAAGAAAAGAAAAACATACTACATAACCTAACCAAAATAGAGATCTCCTATAGCAAAACAACAACCTATAGAGACATGACTAGGTTGGATTTATTGTTGGCATGAGAGGAGGTTGCATAACTCGTGGTGGCCTGGTATGGGGCCTAACTTGGTGTATGTTTTCCCTCCTTACTGTGTTCCCTGGTATGGGGTCTAACTGGGTGTATGTTTTCCCTCATGCTTCCTATTTTGTTGCATGACATGGCGATGGGGCCTAACTGGGTGTATGTTTTCCCTCATGCTTCCTATTTTGTTGCATGACATGGCGACTAGGTTTCCATTAAGCTAAGTTTTTAGTTGTTTTCTATTTAATATAGCCTTGAAAGTGTATAGGATGATAATAAAAAATCCAAATTGTAAACTACAAGGACCCCCGCCTATTGTAGGGCTCGATCTGCTTCTGGTTTTGTCTTGTGTGAAAATACTAGATCTTAAATGTCAGAATGACAATAATAAAAGAAGTCGCCCACCGTGGGGCTCGAACCCACGACCACAAGGTTAAGAGCCTTGCGCTCTACCAACTGAGCTAGATGAGCTTCCTCTTAAAATTCTCTACACGATCATTTAATTAATTTGGTACATGGAATAAGATTATAAAATTTTGAATGTGAAATTTCTCAAGGACATTTTAAATTTAGGTCGTTGTGTAAGTTCAAATCGTAATCAGTGGCTGTAGTTTAGTGGTAAGAATTCCACGTTGTGGCCGTGGAGACCTGGGCTCGAATCCCAACAGCCACACATTTGTTGTCTCTTATTTGAGAAGCCACGTTGCCTGTATTTTTTTTCAGAAGACGAGGGAAGTTTTACTAATGCAGAAATATCTTTGAAAAATATATATGGAAAGATTTTTAACCATCTGAATAAGTTTAAAAATCATAAATTTCTGTAATTTGATCAATTTATGATTTAATTGGGATAATCTGAGTCTATTCAGATACAATGGATCATCCTTAGATTACAGTTTTGAAATGCTCAAATTACAAAGTTTGGAATATTGCAATCTCAAATATCATATTTGGCTTGAATCCTCCATGAAAACAACAATGAGAATGCGGGAATCCATCCGTTAAAGATTCTATTAGAAAATCTATTAGTACGATGGCTGGCCTAGTACAATAGGCTAAAGAATTGAAGATTTTTTGTGGGGATATTTACTCGAAATTAGACGAGAAATTGTTGGACTCGTAGATTTAAGTGATTATTTTTGTAGAATTCGAGTGTTCTGGGAAGTTTTTCAGCATGCTGAATCCATTTCTGCATTCAGAAATGAATTCTGAACAACAAAAAATAGTGATTCATATAAATTTATATGGCCGGATTGCAGCGAAAAAACCCATTTCGTAGAACAACAGCGAGCCAACGCCCACCAATAATAAGGGGTGACATCATGGTTTCCGATTTGATATTTAAACTTAAATAAAAGTTGTAAAATTGAATGATTTTGTTCATTATTAAAAGTTGAAATCCCCTCATATATAATAGTTACAAATGAATACATTCACTAATCCATAATCGATTATTTAGTCAATAAGAATATTCGCCTACATCTTATCATAAGTTTGGTGATATGCAAGTAATAACCAAGATTGGAGCTAACACATTGATTTTGGGAGAGAGAAATCTCTCCACTAAGAGTGATATTTACTACTTATTATTCAATTTGTATGTAGAATCTGGTGTCATGAATGTATGATTGTATATAGAAACCAAATGTTTTTGATTGTAAGATTCACTCATCAACAAAATTAGTAGCGGCCTTATAATTAGTAATGGACCATACATTATAATGGATGCTTTTTTTCCAAGGAAAACCTCATGGGGTAACTTATGGGCACTTCCTTGCATTGGGAAATGGTACCCATTGCAAACCTATTAGCTTTCAAGTTACTTTGAAAGTGTTTACACCATGTTTGAGATTGTTTCATAAGATTTGGGGTACATGGTGTATGTTCAGCCCCCAGAGGGTTCAAGATGGATTTTCACATGGGAGATGGTCCGTGATGGATTCATGCACTAGAGATAACTTCCCCAATGGTTAGTTGACTTCAGTTGGGCGCTTTCTTGGTATTCTTCCCCTAGGCATTGGACTTCTCTTAATGGCTTGGTGGGCATCCTTCATTGTGGCTACATGGAGAGGTCCACTTTCCTAGTGAATGTCTTACTTGGAAGGAGAATCATTTTGCATCTTGGAGGAGGGAATCAAGACCTAGACAACATGGAGTTGATTGGATTCCTAGATGAAGGCTTGGAGTTGGCTCGAGGATGCCTAGGCTGCGACAATGTTCATGTAGAAGCAATGGATCCAATGGAGTACATAGTTTTGGAGGAGCGATGGATCTTATGTGGGCTTGGGAAAGAGAGTTGTGGACACACCTTATGTACCTACATCATCTTGGAGCCCCTTTTGTGTATGGTATCACCTTGGAGCATGATATGTGTACTCTTGGAATGGAGTGATTCACCTATGTTGGTCTACGTGATTTTATTGTAGGCTGTTTACAATGGCTTGGGCCCACATTGTATTGTTGGCCTCCCTTACTTCCTATATATATATATATGAAGGAGAGATCCCTTCTCATTCATTCATTGTGTTGATTCCTATTTTAGTATTGGGAAGAGATGTGACTAAGAGGAGGAGCACACTAGTCATCGTCTCTCTTAGATATTCATTTGTACTTGGTATCTCTCTTGGAGTCACTAGGGTTTCATGATCATCTTAGGGCATCTTAAAGTCTTGGGTTAGGATTTCATCCTTTGGAATTTTGAGATTAAGGTTTTGAGAGGAAACCTTAGGTGTATTTGGTGAAGAAGAAGAGAAGAAGACATCATGCCTTGGAGGAATTGTTTTAGTGGTTCATGCATGTTGGAGCTCCTTGGTTGAGTTAGGGTTTTCAGTGTTTTCCCTAGCAAGGGCTTTGGAGAGCTAGTGGATTGTAGTAGCCTTGTGATAAGGCTATGGGATGTACAATAACTTCATCTTGTGTATATTAATGAAATTTTCAGCTATCTACAACTTCTGTAAATTATAGATTTGTTTTTCAGTCACATGTGGTCTTCATGAATTGTAATTTACAACTACATATGTCTTGTTGATTTGACATAAGTAAAGGACAAATTTGTTGAGTGATTTGACATAATAATTGAGAAGTTAAGTGTTATTTTACTGTTGTTATACATTTTGTAAAAGAAAATTTTCATATATGGTTTATGCATGATAAGATTGCTTTAGAGCGTTGAAATGTATCAAGATACTTTGGTATCTTTTCTCCTTGGATTGCCTATCTAAAGATTTGGTTGTCAAGGACTGAAACATTGTTCTATTTCTGTTGTTGTTTTGTTCTATATTTCATAATAACCCAAGGTTGAAAATTCATATGGTTAAGATCCAAGAAGCCTGTAGTCAAAGAGGTGAAATTTCTATTTTTCATTAAACTATTAAAGTGGAAGAATTTCTACAAAACCTGTTAGTGCAATTGTTTTACCAAGGAAAAAGTCGCGGGGAAAACCTCATGCACTTCATTTCATTTCATGAATGGTACCTAGTGTAAATCCATTGGCACTAATTACAACGCCTAACCTAACAAGGACAGTGTGTGAGGCATGCAATAGAGACACTTGGTTTGAGAGATTGACCCTGAGACCTCCTGCATGAAGCTCAAAACACTCCACTACTTGAACTAAACCACTAGGATACATTATAATGGACTATGTTTTAACAAGTGCTACTAAACGTTTCCAAGTTTAATTTGAATTTTGAGTTTGGCTGTCCTCTTTGAAGACACTAATTTAAGTTAATGCTTTCAAATTTAACTTAACCTCAGGTCATACTCAATAATTCTAACTTGCAAGTTAAATGTGAATTACATTGACTCAACCAATTTGATTCACAAGCAAGTATTGCAAGTCTCATGTTTGCTTATAAATGGAATTTTTTTTAAAAATCCCATTTTTCTTGTTTTTTTAATATGATTTCACAACAAACAATCAATGTGTTAACTATATATAATCTATGGTGATTTGATTTGTAATATAATCTATGGTGATTTGATTTGTAGTATATAGTATTAACTTTGTACTTTCCAATAAGTTATTATTGAAATTTTGCATTATATATATAATATTGTAAGATTTCATATTTGTGAAAAATATAATTTTTTTCCATTAAATTCTGTATTATTATTATTATTATTATCTATTTTTTTTCAATGAACTCTTACTTTAGTCATTCTTTAAATAAATTTTAGTAAATTTTGGTTTCTAATTTGGAGCTCGGTAGCAGAACATCAATGGAGGTTCGGCCAGTTCACAACTCTTTGTTTCCAAAGTTACCTTACCTAAGGCTGTTTAGGTCTTCTCCTGTAGTTCTAACTGCTACTATGAATTTTTAGAGCATAGGAGAGTATTTTGGGGAGGAATAGACATCAGTTTAGTATCTTATTGGAGAGGGTAGTTCTCGGCTTAGATGCCTGCTTTCTCTTTTCTTAGTTGTGGGTCTAGGTTGAGTTTTTTTAAGGCCTCTCCTTGGGGAGTGCACTTGTTTATGAGGGTAGATTTAGGGGTAGTGTGGCGCTTCTGTAGTTAGTGCAGGTGTTTCTAGTTTTTTGTTAACTTTAAAGTTCACCTGGGCGAGTCTTTTCAAGCTTCATTTTGGTGGTAAGGCAAGTGTCTTTTCAATAGTATCCGAGCCGATCTCTTGGTTGTTTGTCGTTTCGAGGAGGGTTAGGTGGCTTTCTCTTAACACACCATGACAGAAGCTGGAGTCACTGCATTTATGAGCATAGACGACAAGGCCAACTCGAGACGCGCTAGACTTTTTAACGAGGAGTTCGAACCCTCTGGATTACAGAATGACAAAGGTACTTCTCATCCAGCTAGGGATCCAAACCTGCCTCGGTCGTTTCCTTTGTGCCAAGAGGAGATTGCTTTAGGCTCTGTGCAGTTGTCTGGAGCGAAGATTAACTTTGTTTCTAGAGATTTCTCTTCTGGGAAGAAGAAAAGAGGTTCAAAACATTTGGAAGAACCTTACATTAAGGCAAACATAGTGCATTTTCGGAGGAAAGACTAGGGCAAATTTAAGCCATGAAAAGCAAATAAGGTGAAGCAAAGACTTATCCTGGGTTTAGACATTGGACTGGAAGACGCTTGCAAAATGGCCATGTGCACGCTTGTTGGGAGATATTCTTACTGTAGGTTTGTTCATATGCCGATTGAGAGTTGGGTAGACTCAACCTAGAAACCGCTCATAGGTTACAGTCTGGAGGTATTTTACCTAGCCCGAGGATGGTTCGGTTTTAAGTGTAGGAACCCTGAGGATGCAACTTTTTTACTTGAAACTCTGTGGGTGGTGGATGGAGGAAGAATTGTGCTTAAGAGATGGAGAATAAACTTCAACCCTTCACGATATTGTTTTCAATTCCATCACCTTTGGGTCTTATTACCTAGTCTTCCACTTCAGTGGTGGAATAAGCGGACATTAGTTGAAATAGAAAATGGTCTTTGCCAATTTCTTATCGTGGATGAAGCACCATTGTTAGCACTGGATAAACGTCTGTATAAAGTTTTGGTTGAGATTGACTTCCATGATGGCCTTCCAGAAGCTGTTGAGTTGGAGTGGCGGGGGATGCTGAGAGTAAAAAGACTTGATTTCTTGGGAATTTATTTTCGGTGTACCCGATGCAGACAAACAAGACATCTTCGCCACGAGTGTCACAGGGGATTTTCGGAAGATACATCCTCCGAGTCTTCTTTTCTTCATAGGCCTACCAACAATGATACTCTAGAAGTTACTTCAAGGGGCTGGAATGCTCGCTACTCCGAAGGCGAGCCCTTCAAGGATGGCGGGACAGACTACAATTTCTATGGTAAGTTGAGAAAACTCTTCCCCACCCTTTACTTTTCAATCTCTTCTTGGGAAAGGGATTCATTAGATAAGACTTTCGGGCCAGGAACAAACTTCTCATAGTATTCAGATCCTTTGTACTCCCCGGAATTGGAGTCCCTCCCGACAGTGTTTCCTCTAGTGAAGCAACGGATCTCGGGATGCAATTCCTCTCGGGGTGGTGAACAGATTGGTTCTCTTGAACCTGCTATTTTTCCTTTGGGTTCATCATTAAGTCATGTCGGTCATTCTCCAATTGCTACCACATTGGAGCTGCCTAGGTCTGTGGGTGACTTGGGGAGGGGTGGGACCATGGCTGCTTCTAAGTCTCCGGGAGTGGGACACTGTGTGGGATAGGTTTTGTTACATTGTGAAGATCAGTTATTAAGTGAGACTGAAGTGGCCCTTTTCTCTTCAGTCCAGGATTTACGTCGTAGTGTTGGTTTAAGGGAGGTGGAGCTGGGTGACTGTACACATAGTTCAGTCTTAGATTCCTTAGTCCTTTCTCTATAAGAGATTCCCAAACCAATGCCTCTGCCTACCTACAAGGGTAAGCCAACTTTATCTCATGTTCTTTCTACTGATACATTGACTAGTGAAGTTATTGGTTCCAAGGAGGGGAAACTTGCTTCAATTTTTAAGGGTTTTGCTTGGTCACGGGGCCTAGGATGTGAGATCTCCCTGGTAAAGACCCGAAGTGATCGGAAGCGAGATGAAATTAATTAGATGGAGCCAGTTAACATTTATTTGAATGATACAAATTATGGGGCTATTAGAGGCATTAAAGCCCTAGCACGCGCTAAATCATGATCTTGATATCACTAAATATTAGGGGAGTGGGGGGCTCCCAAAAATTGGCCTCAGTGTGATGTCTTCTTCTTTTAAATCGTCATGACATTATTTTCTTTCAAGAGACTATGGTTGATGAATCAAGGGATAGAATTTTCTTTTCGAATCTAAAACTTACTTCATATTCGACTGTTGTAATCTCCATAGGAAAATCTTGGGGCTTGTTGGTGGCGTGGGATTTTGAAAAGTTCGAACTCAAACCTTTTATTTGTTGTGGTGTGACACAACCCTGCCCTCGATGGCACAGTCGCTCTTACCAGGACCTTCAACAACTCGGCCCGAAGAGTTAACAACTCTTCGAACTCCCTCAGGAGTCCTCTACCCACAGTATGCTTCTCGGCGACCTCCCTTCCACCAGTCGGGAAATCGGGTTTCGCGGATTCGTGAACCTTGTGCGCACCTTCCGTGCAATATAAAACTCCGAATATCGATCCCCGATGTCAACGGTCAACACTTCTGTGTATCGGGGATTTCCTTATCGGGAAATCGGCAGATGAAAGATGGCGATTTTCTCACCTTGCAAACCCCCAAACGCCGATGTGTGATGCCACGTGCTATCCTCCGCTCTGTCTCCGTGGGACCTGTCGCAAATCGGCTTCACTGTTTCTCCATGCTCCCTTCGACTTCGAAAACACCGAAGTGCCGAGTCCCGACTCCTCGGGATATCGTGCCACCTGTCCCTCCGATGACCGACGACTCCGATTTAAATCGGGAAATCGGCACTCGCGATTTCGACGTGCATGCAACTCTTGCACATGCCAAACCCAATATGACGAAATGCGATGGCAATTGAGTTCCACTGCGCTTGGAGATTAACTCTTTCTCAAGAGTTCAAGTCGTCAATTCTCTTCCTCTCGAAGAGTTCTTCGCTTCGAAACTTCTCCCGTTCGGGCTTCACCTGGGTCTGTTCCACAAGACTAGCTAGGAACTCTCCCTCCTGAGCTTTCACCAACTTTCCACTCAGAATCACTCTGGTTTCAATTCTTCCATAAGATCACATACGCAACATATGAAAGAAGTAAGTAACAGGAAGCCAACATGCAAAGGAACAATGCCAACATCACACATGAAGTAAACACGTCCATGGAATTGAATCAGGGCTTCCCTGTTCTCCTCCTCCCAGGCTGGCCTCTGAGTCTTCAATTCAACCTGCACTTCACCTGCACGGTTTGAATAACCCATACAACTTCTAGGCAAATGAGAATGAGAGTTAATCTGTCCAACCACCTCAACGCACTCTATGCGGAGGAATTTCACTGCACTCTATGCAGGAATCTCCTGGATTAGACAGAGAAACAATTAAGACTCATTCTCTCATTCCCTCAGGTTTTGAACCTGCCATGCAATCACATATGCATCATATAGACAATAGGCAAAACAAGAAGCAAATATGCAACAACATAATATCAACAACACACAGAGAATAATCACAGCCATGAAATTGAATCAAAGCTTTACTATTAATTCAATATCTGTACATGGGAGTTCTTCACCCGTTATCTGAGTTTCTCTTCTACTGCTCCCCTCTATGCTAATGCTGAATAATAATAATAATAATACAAGGAGGGTGCCTATATTCGTTTTCCCTCCTGGAAGTGAAACTGTCTAATCTACAGCTAACCCTATCTACCAGCATTAAAACTATTTAATGTCTCCCTATCTATAATACAATACAAGTGCGCTCAGCTTTGAACGCCTTTAGTTAAACGGCGACGCAACAATCTTCAAGTTATCCAAAAAGGTATGCGCTGGCACTGTCCAGCTGTATCTCTCTATCCCCGCGCTGCTCGTTTCATGACGTCGTAGATGCTCCTGCATCATACTCCTCGGCTCAAAAGATTTCATGGGCTCCTGTCCATGAGCTCCTGCACAGTCTGCCCGTGCTTCTGAATCACTGCTTCTGTTTCCCAGCTGGCATCCTCCACTGGGTGATTTTTCCATTTCACCAGGTACTCAAAATATTGCTTTCTCCTGGTCTTCCTTCCAACTCTTTTATCCAGTATGCACTCCACCTCAGGCTTCTGTGCAACTTGCAATTGCTTCTGCCACTGGATTACTGGTGGTTCATCAGTTCCAGTGCCTGCCTCTTCAGTCCTGTAGGGGTATAAATCCGAAATATTGAAAATCAGAGATATCCCGATGCCCTCCTGCAATTCAAGCTCATATGCATTTTCCCCGAACTTTCTCAGGACTCTGCACGGTCCAATCTTCTTCATCTTGAGCTTGTTATACGTCCCCCTTGGGAACCTTTCTCTCCTTAGGTGCGCTAGAACCATGTCTCCAACTTCAAACTGAAGTTGTCTTTTCCTTTGGTCGGCTCTGCACTTATACTCCTGGTTCGCCTTCATCAGTGGGTGCTTCACCTGTGTGTGAAGTTCCTGCATTGCTTCAGCGAATTCCTCAGCTCTCGCGCTGCTAGTTTCAGCCTGTTCCGAATCCCTGAGCTCAGATACTCCTTGCGGCTGTGTCCCATACAAAATTTGAAATGGGCTCTTACCTGTACTCCGATTCACTGAATCATTGTACGCAAACTCTGCCTGTGGTAGGATCTGATCCCAACTGCTGTGATGCTCTGTCACCAGGCTTCTCAACAGATCCCCTAGGCTTCTGTTGACCACTTCGGTCTGCCCATCTATTTGCGGATGGTAAGAAGAACTGAATGCCAAGTCAGTCCCTAGCTTCTTCCATAGCGTCCTCCAAAAATGGCCTACGAACTTGGTATCCCGATCTGAGACTATGCTCCTCGGCAGTCCATGCAATCGCACGATCTCTTTGAAAAACAAGTTCGCGATGTGGGATGCATCGCTGGTCTTATGACACGGAATGAAATGTGCCATCTTCGAAAACCTGTCCACTACCACAAAGATGGAATCAACTCCTCGCTGAGTTCTTGGTAAACCCAATACAAAATCCATGCTAATGGCTTCCCATGGCCTCTCGGGTATGGGCAATGGATGATAGAATCCTGTGTTCTGCTTTCGGCCTTTCGCGTGTTGACATATTCGACACCTGTCAACAAATCGCTTTACATCAGTGCGCATTCCAGGCCAATAATAAGATTCGCTCAGCTTGGCGAATGTCTTGTCATGTCCAAAATGACCTGCTAAACCTCCACTGTGTTTTTCCTTCACCAAATTCTCTCTCATAGAGCAATCTGGAATGCACAATTGATTGCCTTTGAACAAAAACCCGTCCTGGATCAGGTAGTCAATCCACATGCTCCTATCCCTGAGAACTGGGTTCTCGGCTGCCTCGTATGCCTCGCCAAAGTCTGTGTCACCTGCATACATATCCTTTAAACTTTCAAAACCTAAGGTTTTGACTTTGAACTCCTGCAACAACAAACATTTCCTGCTCAAGGCATCAACCACCTTGTTCGCAGTCCCCGAAATGTGCTTTATCACAAATGTAAAATTCTGCATGTACTCTACCCACTTCGCATGCTTCTGATTTAGCTTCTCTTGCTGGCTCACAAACTGCAATGCATGATTATCACTGTACAACACAAATTCTTTGGGTATCAAGTAATGTCTCCATTTTTTCAGTGCCTGTATGATGGCATAGAATTCCTTATCGTACGTGGAGTATTTCAGCTTCGCATCATCCAACTTCTCGCTGAAATATGCAACAGGTCTGTCATCCTGACTCAAAACCCCTCCAACAACATATCCACTAGCATCACACTTCACCTGGAAGGTTTTCTGAAAATCAGGAAGCACTAACACTGGCTGCTCTGTTATCTTTCGCTTCAACAAATTGAAGCTTCTTTCAGCCTCTGCTGTCCAGTGAAAAACCTTATGTCGCTTCTTCACAATATCCATCATTACTACGCTGATTCCACTGAAGTTTCTAATGAACTTTCGGTAGAAACTAGCCAGTCCATGAAAGCTCCTTACTTCAAAAACATTCCTCGGCGATGGCCAATTCCTGATTACGTTCACCTTCTCAGGATCCATCTTCAATTCATTTGCCGAGATCACAAAGCCCAAATAAATGAGTTCTGTCTGCATGAAGGAACACTTCTTCAAATTGATCAGCAACTTTTCCTGCTGTAGTCTTCTCATCACAATGGCCAAATGCCTCACATGTTCAGCCTTCATCTTGCTGAAAATTAAGATATCATCAAGGTATACGACCACAAATTTGCCAATGAATTCCCGCAGGACTTCATTCATCAGCCGCATAAATGTGCTTGGCGCATTTGTCAACCCAAATGGCATGACCAGCCATTCGTACAAACCCTCATTTGTTTTGAATGCCGTCTTCCACTCATCTCCCTCTCTCATCCAGATCTGATGATATCCGCTCTTGAGATCTATTTTGGAAAAGTAATTTTCCCCACTCAGGCAATCCATCAAGTCATCCATTCTCGGTAGTGGAAACCTGTATCTGATGGTAATTTTATTAATCGCCCTGGAGTCTGTACACATCCTCCAGCCTCCATCCTTCTTCGGACTTAGCACCGTTGGAACGACACAAGGACTAAGACTTTCTCTAACCAGTCCTTTATCTTGCAGATCTTGTACCTGCCTTTTTACCTCCTCGTTCTCCTGAGGTTTCAACCTGTATGCTGCCTTATTCGGTAGACTTGCTCCGAGTATGAGGTCAATGTGGTGACTCACACTCCTCATCGGTGGCAACGAACGAGGTAGTTCGTCCATGATGATATTAGCGAACTCTCCAAGCAGTTCCTGAATATCCTCTGGCAAGTCGTCCACTCTCATGCTTTTCAGGACAATTCTCGGCTTCCTGACAACAAAGAACTGTGGATCTTCATCCTTCTCCAGCTCTGTGAGAAGTTCCTTCCCACTCATGAGAAGTATCGTGCTACTCACTTCCGGTCTCACTTCCTTATCCTTTACCGGATGTAAGGTATGTGATCTCCCATCCTTCTCCAAGGTGTATGTGTTCATTCTCCCATCATGAACAACATTCCTATCATACTGCCAAGGTCTTCCCAATAAAACATGACAGACATCCATGGGAATGACATCACACAAAATTTCATCCCTATATTCACCCATTTTAAAATTGACCAAGCATTTCCTTGTAACACATACCTGGTGTCCTTTCTGCAGCCATGTCACCTTGTATGGACTCGGGTGTTTGTTCGTTTTCAGCTCCAATTTTTCCACCATCTCGGTCGAAACTAGATTATCGGTGCTTCCGCTGTCCACTATGACCTTGCATTTCCAGCCCTTGGTTTTGCAAGTCATCCGGAACAGTCTGCATCTTTGCGCTGAGCTATCCACCTCTCTCTCAGGTTTCAAGAGAGCCTTGTGCACTGTCAGTGACTCCCCACTTCCAGTGTTTTCACCCCCTACGTCTCGCCTCTGTGCCTCAGCGACGTGGGTTTTTCCTCTGTCCATCTTCCTTTCTGGACAGTCCACGGCTTTGTGTCTGTCTTTTCCACACGTGAAACATGTGATAACTCCTCCATGGCCTCTTCCTCTGCCTCGGGTACGAGGAATTTCATTGGCGTCAGCATATTCGCCACCCTGCTCAGTATGCTGCCTCATCGGCTCAGCATATTTCTGCCTCTGCTGTGAGGTTCCACCTCTTTCAACTCTGCCCTGAGGCTTATGAGTTCTTTCTTGGGCAACTTCTTTTCCTCTAGGCTGGCTCCTGCCTCGCCCTCGCTGTCCCTGCTTGCGGCTCAGCTTCTCTTCGGCCTTCAGAGCCATCTGGTACGCATCCTCAACCGTCCGGATGGTGACCATGCTCAATTCATCCTGAATGTCATACCTAAGACCATTTAGGTATCTCGCCACCTTTTCGTCATCACTCTCCCAATGACCCGCTCTGATGTTGAGCCTATAGAATTCCTCGGTGTATTCTTTCACCGTCATTAACTTCTATCTCAGGTTCTGCATGCGCCTGAACATAGTGATATGATAATCTCTGGGAATGAACTTCGCCTTCATCTTGGCGATCATCCGATCCCAACTTCTAATTTTCTGTTTTCCTCGGGAACGTCTCTCTGCCTGCAGCTCGTCCCACCATAAGGCCGCATGTCCCTTCATCTTAGTGACAGCATGCCTCACCTTCTTGTCCTCTTCGATATCCTCATAATCTAAGTAGGTGTCGAGTGCTCGGATCCAATCCAGCAACTCTTCTGCGTTCAAGCTCCCCTCATAGACGGGGATGTCCATCTTCGTCTTCGAGCTCATCCTCGAAATGGCTCTAGTCAGTCTTTCGGTTGATGCATCCTCTGTTGTGACCTCCTCGGCCTCGTGTCCAGCTTCCTCTTCAATCTCGGGGTCACTGAACTCTGCTGCACCAACACCACGTCTCTGGGTGGTCTCCATGTCTTCAAGTCTGGCTCGGAGATCTCTCATCTCTCGCTCTATCTCAGCATTACCTGCTGGCCTACCCCTTCTCCGGACATCCCTGTCTTCACGATCAGGAGATTGCCTCTCTCTTCTGGGCGGCATGGTGAAATCTGCTTCTCTCTGCTACCTGAACAAAGAGAGCTCCACAACCTGCTCTGATGTTACTTTGACGCAAGTCGTGAATATCTGAGTGCTTTCCTTTCCTCTTTCACTCCTCCTGCCTGAAATATATAGACAAGATCTTCAGGCTCTGATACCACCCTGACGCAACCCTGCCCTCGACGGCACAATCGCTCTTACCAGGACCTTCAACAACTCGGCCCGAAGAGTTAACAACTCTTCGAACTCCCTCAGGATTCCTCTACCCACAGTATGCTTCTCGGCGACCTCCCTTCCACTAGTCGGGAAATCGGGTTTCGCGGATTCGGGAACCTTGTGCGCACCTTCCGTGCAATATAAAAATCCGAATCCCGATCCCCGATGTCAACGGTCAATGCTTCTGTGTATCGGGGATTTCCTTATCGGGAAATCGACAGATGAAAGATGGCGATTTGCTCGCCTTCCAAACCCCCGAACGCCGATGTGTGATGCCACGTGCTGTCCTCCGCTCTGTCTCCGTGGGACCCGTCGCAACTCGGCTTCACTGTTTCTCCGTGCTCCCTTCGACTTTGAAAACACCGAAGTGCCGAGTCCCAACTCCTCGTGATCTCGTGCCACCTGTCCCTCCGATGACCGACGGCTCCGATTTAAATCGGGAAATCGGCACTCGCGATTTCGATGTGCATGCAACTCTTGCACACGCCAAACCCGATATGACGAAATGCGATGGCAATTGAGTTCCACTGCGCTTGGAGATTAACTCTTTCTCAAGAGTTCAAGTCGTTGATTCTCTTCCTCTCGAAGAGTTCTTCCCTCCAAAACTTCTCCCCTTCGGGCTTCACCTGGGTCTGTTCCACAAGACTAGCTAGGAACTCTCCCTCCTGAGCTTTCACCAACTTTCCACTCAGAATCACTCTGGTTTCAATTCTTCCATAAGATCACATACACAACATATGAAAGAATTAAGTAACATGAAGCCAACATGCAAAGGCACAATGCCAACATCACACACAAAGTAAACACATCCATGGAATTGAATCAGGGATTCCCTGTTCTCCTCCTCCCAGGCTTGCCTCTGAGTCTTCAATTCAACCTGCACTTCACCTGCACGGTTTGAATAACCCACACAACTTCTGGGCAAATGAGAATGAGAGTTAATCTGTCCAACCACCTCAACGCACTCTATGCAGAGGAATTTCACTGCACTCTATGCAGGAATCTCCTGGCTTAGACAGAGAAACAATTAAGACTCATTCTCTCATTCCCTCATGTTTCGAACCTGCCATGCAATCACATATGAAGCATATAGACAATAGGCAAAACAAGAATCAAATATGCAACAACATAATATCAACAACACACAGAGAATAATCACAGCCATGAAATTGAATCAAAGCTTTACTATTAATTCAATATCTGTACATGGGAGTTCTTCACCCGTTCTCTGAGTTTCTCTTCTACTGCTCCCCTCTATGCTAATGCTGAATAATAATAATAATAATACAAGGAGGGTGCCTATATTCGTTTTCCCTCCTGGAAGTGAAACTGTCTAATCTACAACTAACCCTATCTACCAGCATTAAAACTATTTAATGTCTCCCTATCTATAATACAATACAAGTGTGCTCAGCTTTGAACGCCTTTAGTTAAATGGCGACGCAACAATCTTCAAGTTATCCAAAAAGGTATGCGCTGACACTGTCCAGCTGTATCTCTCTATCCACGCGCTGCTCGTTTCATGACATCGTAGATGCTCCTGCATCATGGTGGTTTACTTTTGATTGGTATCGGTTTAGAGCTAAAGGAGTAGCTGCCGTTTTTAATTGTTTATGGTTCATGCAGTGACATAGATCTTTCTAGCAAAAACTTGGGGATAGAGGTATCGTGTCTATTCAAAATCTGATAGTTGTTGGTGACTTCAATTTCATGTTGAATGAAGGTAAAATCTGGGGAGAGGGTGGTCTTCTCGATCCATTGGCATTGTTTTTAAACGATTTGTTCATTTATGGAGGTCAAGTGGACATTTTTCTGGATGAGGTGGTGCCTATGTGGAGAAATGGAAGAAAGATAGTGGATAATATTATGAAGATATTAGACAGGTCATTTGTAGCATCAAACCTATTGAGGAAGATTGTCAAATATCATGCATGCGTTGCTTATCCATTTATCTCAGATCATGCTCTGGTTCTTCTTCAGTTAGATGGAAACTTCCAACGTAAAAACTTTCCTTTCAAATTAAATTCCCACTGGTTACACGAGGCAGAGTTTTCATAGATTGTAAATGAAGTTTGGAAGGACCCAAAATTTATGCAGGAACCAGGATTGTAAAGAATATTGGTATGGAAGTTGAAGAGTTTAAAATCAGCTATAAAAATATGGGCGATTCGATTTAAAAACCTTTCTTCTATAAAATTGGGTTAGTTGGAAGTGGATTTATAGGAGCTGTATCATTCTTCTCTAACTGATTTGAACAATGAGGAGTTGTTAGGTCAGATAAAGGAGAAGGAATCTGAGAGATTGAAGCTTTTAGCAGCGGAGGAATACATTTGGAGACAAAGGAGCCGAGCGCTATGGTTAAAGAGTGGGGACCAGAATACTAAATACTTCCGTCACTTTTCTAGTGATAGAAAAAACCTGAAACATATATAGGAAATTCAAAATGAGACATGCCAGGAAGTTACAGGACAAAGGGATATAAGAGCAGAGGCGGTTAAATTCTTCAAAAATATGGGATCGACAACGAGCATCCTTAGTGAAGATCAGACTAAAGTAGATAGTCTCTTCTCTATCATGGTTGCAGATGAAGAAACTCTTTAGTTAGAGAGCCCATGTACTCTAGAGGAACTACTGAGTATTTTAAAGGCTTTTACAAAAGATAAAAGTCCAAGCCCGGATGGCTGGACTGTGGAATGTTTTCTTTATTTATTTGAGCTGATTGGGGAGGATATTTTAGGGATGGTAGATGAATCTAGAAGGAAGGGAGAAGTTATAAAATAACTAAATGCCACCTTTCTTGTTCTTATTCTGAAAGTGAATAAACCAACATCTTTTGGTGATTTTCATCCTATTTCACTTTGTAATCTCTTCTACAAAATTATTGAAAAATTGTTGGCAAATAGACCGAGGCCTATTCTTTCTAAAGGATTGTTGGAAGAGCAACTGGGTTTTCTTCAGGGCAGAAAAATCCTAGACGTTGTTGGCACGACACATAAATTAATTCATAGTATAAAAAAGAAGAATAAAAAATCTCTCATTCTTAAACTTGATCTTAAGAAGGCATACAGTTTAATCAACTGGGATTTCCTAAGAATGATTCTGATCAAAATTGGTTTTGGTTTGACTATTACAAACTGGATTATGAGTTGTGTCACATCAGTTTCTTATACAGTCTTGGTCAATGGGGAACCATTTGATTTTTTTCATAGAGGAAAAGGACTTAGGCAAGGCTGCCCGCTGTCTCCTTTACTTTTTATCTTGGTGATGGAGGGACTAAGTATTCTTCTTAAAAAGGAAAAAGAAGCAAGGAAGCTGACTGGAGTTAAAGTTGCAAGGATCACTAATATATTACATCTCCTTTTCGTCGATGAAGTTTTTATATTGTCTAGAGCTAGTGTTGAGGAATGGAAGGTGATAGCTGGGTTACTAAAGACCTTCTAAAACGCTTCTGGATTAGAGATAAATATTGAAAAGTCTACTTTTCATGTGGCAGGCTTGGATGATATGGGTCTGGTGCCTTTTAAAGATCTTTTATGTTAAGCCCTAATATTGGCTCATTACCCCTTAATTGGGGCATATTACATTAGTAATGTTATTTTATTATGTCGTCTTTATTCCATTAGTTGTAATTATACCTCCTAGTCTCCTATATATACCAAGGAGACATTTTCATTTGGAATCATCTTGTACTTGAACATTTAAGTGGGGTAAAAGGAGGTTTCCCCCTCGAAGAGGCTTATTATCTGAAATTATCTCTTTTTCAAGGCGTTGATTACTTTTTTTGAGGTTTTTCTATGCTATATTGATATTTGGTTCTTAACATATCGTATCAGAGCTCAAGGTCTCGGGGTTTCGCTATAACCTTTTTTCTAGAACATTTCAGAAGGCATGTCTTGGAGGATATTTAGTAGATGAATCAAGGTACGTTGGGTTAAAATTTCAGCTCCTAATCCCTTATACTTTCGGAGATACAGCCTGTACAAGATAGGGTTCTGGAATTGTCTTGAACTGAGTCATTGTGGAATTTTCGCTATAAAATTTTTTCTATAACGTTTCAGACCCTGAACTTCGGAGGATATTAACATACATTAGTAAGGTATCTGTGGTAAAAATTTCAGCTTCTGGGTAATCTTAAATTTGTAAATACACCCTATGAAAGATGGGGTATCTGACTGTCCTATTGACTAGTCTCAAGAAAGTGTTCCAGGTAAAAGAATCATAACTTCTTCCTAGAGTATCCAAATTGAGTGGGACTGGCTTCATTGGATCACAAATCACTCGTCACTTGGACAATTTTCATGGAAGAAATGATGTCACACTATGAGGATACAAAGAGCAATACCTTCTTTAGCCAATTGATAAATCTTAAGCAAAAGGGTTCAGTTATCAAGCACATTGAGAACTTCCAATGATTGCATATAAAGGTAACCGATATTCCAGATGAGCACTTGATTGATGTATTCATAGGAACTTTAAAGGATAAAATTGAACATGAGGTTCGCCTTTGGGAACCCAAATCATTGGAGAATGCATTTAAGGTGGCAATAAATGTTGAAAGTAAAAATATGGCTATGGCTACTAGAAGGACCAATCCTAACATCCATAGAGAGAACAATGCTCCTTCTTCTAAAACACCTCAACGTACAAGGTTGACACCTCAACAATTGGAGGAAAGAAAAGCAAAAGGTTTATTCTTTAATTGTGAAAGCAAGTACAGTAAGGGAAATAAGTGTGGTGAGAAGAAATTATTCTACATAGATTGTGTAGAGGAAGAAGAACAAGAACAAGAACCATCTCAAGATGAAAACGTAGATGCAATTTCGTCTGAAGAGTTGACTCCCATGATATCATGTAATGCATTGGATGGAATTAGCACTCCTCAAACCCTCAAGATCGAAGGATACATCAAAAAGAAAAAGGTAATAGTCCTAATTGATTATGGCAGTACTCAAAATATCATTCACTATAAATTAGCCAAAGCTCTCAATTTCTTTGTATATCCAACACTAGAGTTTCAAGTAATGATTACAGATGGAGGAACTATCAATTGCTCAGGAAAATGAAATAAGATCAATCTTACTATGGGGGAATATGTAATGAATAGTCCAATGATTTCTATACCCATGGGTGGTGCAGATGTTGTACTAGGAATCCAATGATTACAATCATTAGGAACAATGGCTTTTAATTTTCAAGAACTTTTCATGAAATTTTCATTGGAAGGAAAATAAATTTAGTTAAGAGGTATCACATGGAAACCCAGTAAGGTGATAAGCTCTAATGGCATGACAAAATTATTGAAAAAGGGGCATCAAGGCATTATTGCACAACTATGCTCACTAGATGTTCAAACATCTAAGCCATCTATTCCTCAATATCTCCAAGGGATCATTGAT
>ML793170.1:48905-59406 GCA_009831015.1 Picea engelmannii
TCATCTTGTACTTGAACATTTAAGTGGAGTAAAAGGAGGTTGCCCCCTCGAAGAGGCTTATTATCTGAAATTATCTCTTTTTCAAGGCATTGAGTACTTTTTCTGAGGTTTTTCTATGCTATATTGATATTTGGTTCTTAACATTTTTCTGTCTCCTTAGATGTAGGCTTTAAGTACCTGGTATTTTTTCTCAAGCCTACAAGCTACAAATCAAAGGATTGGCGTTGGCTTATTAAAATTTTTGAAAGGAGAATTGATCACTGGTGTAATTGATGGCTTACTCTAGGAGGAAGATTGGTGTTGATAAAGGAAGTTATGAAGAGTCAATTGGTGTATTGGATGTCCTTGGCCACACTACCTAATTTAATTCTAGTAAAAATTCGTCAGCTTATTTTCTCCTTTTTATGGTCGGGTTGTAGTGAGAGGAATCGATTGCACCTTTGTAATTGGGAGACAATCGCTAGGCCGAAGAAGGCGGGAGGGTGGCGTCTGAGAAATCTCTCCTTTTTCAATAAAGCTTTAATGACCAAAACCTTGTGGAGAGGGCTGACCAAAGCGGGTATTTGGCACAAAGTCATTAAAGACAAGTATTTACCTCTGTTCAATGTGAACTTGGTTTAGATCAGTCAATAGATCGGAGAGATCAACATCACTGGTCTGGAAAAATATTTTAAATTTTTTAGCGCTTTTAGATCATTGCTTATGCTGGAAACCAGGTAATGGAGAGGTGGTCCAGGTAGGCAGAGAATGTATTATGGGACTGGGCCAACAATCATATTTATCAATTGAACTTATTGAGGCTTTGAAGTTATAGGGTGTCACTTTTCTCTACCAGGCACTAAATATTACAAGTACAAAAATTTTAAGTTCTTACGGGGATCTAGCAAAAGAATGGGAAGATTATCGGAGTGCCCTCATGGGGGTGGGCATCCAGTTAAGCGATTTTGATGACAAATTAATGTGGTCGGGAGGAGATGGGTCTAGGATTCCATCGGTAAGTAATCTTTATAAGGCTCTAGCGGAGAGCATTTGCCATCATACAATGAAAGGTTGGAGCTACAAGCTGTGGAAGTGGAACATTTCTCTTAAAATAAAACTTTTCTTCTAGTTAGTCCTGAGAAACAAAGTCCTCACATGGGAGAACCTATTAGCAAAGGGTTGGGAAGGACCGAGTTTTTTCATCCTGTGCAGAAAGAATCCTGATACTCAAAACCACTTGTTTATACATTGTCCGTTCACATGTCAAGTTTGTAACCTTCTCACAGGGACCCTCAAGTCACGACTATCTTGGGATGGGAGCACAGTCGATGAATGTATGACGACATGGGTCAGACATCACCCAAATTTGACTGAGCTACCATCACTTGTTTGTTGGTTCATTTGGCTGGAGAGAAACATGCTCTTGTTCAATAATGAGATCATTTCTCCTTATGGGCTGGCTTTAAAATCCATAGGCTCTTTCAATGTTTGTGTATCGTCTCGCAAAATCCCAAAACTTTACAGGTTCAAAATCCCACCTTGGCTTTAGAAAAATGTGGGGTGGTTTGATGGAGTGGCTATAGCTGATGGATATCATAGTGGATCGCAAGGCATTATTAGATTAAATGCATCTACTTCTTATAAATGGACCTTCAACACTGGAGTTGGGACAAATAATAGAGCAAAGTTATTGGGGGTTTGGGCTACTCTTTTCTTGGCCTTAAGATTACATATTACAGGTATTCAGAATATAGGTGACTCAAATCTCATTATAGATTGGTGTAATGGAAACATGAACCTCTAGAGCTTGGCGCTGGAAGGATAGAAGGATCAAATTAAAAAGATGAGCACACCGTTTGAAAAGATCTCTTTTAATCATGCCTACATAGATTTCAATAATGAATCAAATGTACTTTCAAGAAGGCGCTTAAAGATCATATCCAACGAGGAGCGATCCTCTACACCCAGTGGGGAGATAACAAGCAAGGACCTTCTAGGCGCTTCAAAGTTTTCTAATCTTTGCAGGAATTAGTTTTCTTAGGTTGAAGACAATTTTGTTTTTCTGAAGATTAGTAGTGATGTTTTGAATTTAGATTGGAATACTATCTAAAGACTTGGGATACTGGAGCTTTCAATTTTTTGATAATCTGTAATGTCAACAATGAATTCTCTCAAAAATGTTGTCATAGTTTTTGTGAGGATCACTAAAAGAGGTTTATTAGAGATGTAATCCTTTTATATTTACTAATATAAAAAGTAATTTTCTTGTTTGAAAAAAGTTGATAGATATAATTTATCTTATACCTCTAATTATCAAATTACCTTTTTTTTAATAGCTCTAATCGTCCAACTGCCCTTTTTTTTTTTTTTTTTTCCTTTTATATTTTGAGTTTCTATATTACCTAGGATAGCATTTATCTCTAAGGGTAAATAATATTGATCCCGAGTCTCAATATATAGTGTCAAACCATGTTAAGATACCATAACAAATGAAAAAAAAAGGATCATTGCAAATGAACCAAGAGTGCATGTAAATAATATTGATCCCAAGGCTCAATGCATAGTGTCAAATTATGTTACACATATAACAAATGATGAATTAAGCATGTTAATGTGAATTTGCCATTATCAACAAATCTGAAAATTAAAAAAAAAATAAAAAATATTGAAAGAGGTTTTGGTGATAAAAGTTATTTTTTTACTAAAAGAAGTTGTGGTGATAAAAGTTTTGAAGGTTTGCAATTGTTAAAAGGGGATTTTGAGTTTTATTATAAATTGTGAAATTAAGTGCTAAAGTAAAGTAAAGATAGTGTTGTGTAAACATTCTACTTTTTTTTTTTATAATTGGAATCCATTTTTTTGTTGTTTAAATTGTATTTCTGAATGTATAAATGGATTTAACATGTTGAAAAATTCTTGAAACATTCAGATTATATAGACTTAAGCACTCAAATCTACGGATCCAATAATTTTGCTAAATTTAAAGAAAAAGATCCCCCAAAAAACAAAATCTTTAGACTATAACAACAAAGATTATGTTAATTAAAAAACCTATAAACTACAATTAGACATATTTAAATTTTAACTCACAAACTCACCAAATTAATATATATATATATATATATAATTTAAAATCATAAATGTAAATACTTCAAGTCAAAGTAAAAAAAAAAACCTAAATTATAAAAAACATTAAAAATAAATAATACAAAAACTAAAAAAAATACCTAAATTATAAAAACATTAAAAATAAATAATACCAAACTCTAGCACCCAAATGCCAACTAATTCAGCACACAAGAAGAGTCAAGGATAATCAAATTGAAGACTGAGATGACAGATGAAGATTTTTTCCTAAACTTTAAAAATTCATTTAAGAAATTAAGGTACTATCATGAGAACTATGCAATTATAATTTTAAAATGTGTTTTTCAATTAAGATACCAATCATAAACGTGTGTATGGTCAAACTCCAACTCTTAATGAACCATTTTTTTCATATTTAGTGGAATATTGTTGGAGAGGTTTTCGTTTTTCATATTTTGTTGTGGAGGAGAAGTAGGAATGAAATTTAATGGGTAAATTGTTTTTAATGAAAATTTTTTATAACATTGAAATTGTTAAAAAATTTGATAAATAATTTAGTTTTGAAATTTATACTTATTAAATTTTTTTTTATTAAATTTTATATTCATCATTTATTCTCTATATAAATATGATTTTCAAATATTTTTTAAAACTATTTTATTAAATTTTATATTCATCAAACATACACGAAAACAAACATTTATTTAGTCTCTATATACATATTATCAACCTTGAAAAGGACTAGGCATATTGATTTTAATGTTTTAATTTTGAAGGACTCTAATTTGACCATGTGTATGTGGAATACAACGAAAGCATATTGTATTGGTTGGCGTTTCATATTTTTTTATGTTAAATTTTGTGTTTTTTATAAGTAAAATAGTGTATTATTAATTTTAGAATAATTAGGTATATTGATTTTGGTGCTTTAATTTTGATTAATTGTGCAGGGTTGGAATTAGAAATAAATTTCATAGGTCAAATTTGAAAGTTGAAGCATGTTTTTAAATATATTTATTATTTTTTCATACTTTGTAGATGATAAGTCAAAACCTTGACCATAATGGTCTTGTGATGGACAATTTACTCGCCAAAGTCAAAGTCAAATTCCATCACTCCTTGTGTGATAGTTTGGATGTTAAAGGAAAACAAAAGCATGTTGTATTGGTTGGCATTGAACCATTCCTAATTATTTTTATACTTTTTTATATCAATTTTTGTGTTTATATATGTAAAATATATAACCATTTTATTGTTAGATATGGATCATTTCGACATTATATGTGTAGATATATACAAATTATATTGTAGTTATTGTTATAAGGAATAAGTTAATAAGTGGATAAACCCAACCTCTTTATTCCCTAAGTTTGGTAGGAATTTTACAGTAAGTTATAGTTCTATTTGATTGACGGAAACTTTGAACATGAGACTTTGTCCTTAGGGGTTTAATGTTAGTTGAGACAACAACCACCTTCTATTGCATATGCATTATTGTATAAAGATTATTGCGTGTTTGTGTTCTGACACATGCTTGTCAGTCTATGTTTGTATATATGTGTATTATATTTCTACTTTGTAATTCTATATTTATATCAACTATCAATTTATAGAGTATTAGGTTTTCATAAAAAAAAGTGTCACAAATGAAGTAGATGCATCATTAGCAAAAGTGGATGTATGCCATTTCAAAAGTTTATATGTTAAATTTATACTATAGAATTTTATATTACTATTACTTCCTCATACAAGATGTCAATGAAGACATCAGAATGGAGTAGATGCATCATTATGAAATGGATGCATGCCATTTAAGGGGAGGATTCTCACCATTGTCAAATATGATTTTGTGATTGATAGATTCGATTTGTGATGGATATTAGAATGGTTGTTTGATTTGTGTATAGATGAATATGTCAAGAGAGTATAGAAGTTGGTTGCATGTGAGTTAGAGAGCATGGAAAAGGTATCACTGCGTTGAGGTTGAAACCCTTTATTGGGTTTTGATTGTATCAAGCTAATTATTTAACTAAGGTTCTTAATGAGCTAGTGATTTCTCTAAGTTCACTAGTGAGACATTTTGATAGATAAACTTTGAAGGATATGAGAGCCTAGTGGCCTAAAATCTACTTACCATAATATCACTGCAAATGATGCATTATGTGATGTAATGATCCCCAAGCCAGTTGATGACCATTGCGTGAGGAAATACTCATAAAAATAATTTTTTTTTCTAACTAATCCTATATGTTACCGGCTACATGAAAACATACAGTTATAACCATTTGTTGATACCATGAACCAAATGCATCTACAACATTCCAAAATAAACATAAGATGCATCTAATAAACTCAAATGCAACAACATATAAATCGTTCTCAAACACAGAGTTAATACAAAACAATTAAACTCATAATGAAACACAAAAACAAGATAAGACACTTATCTTTTAAAAATGATAGTGCAACTAGTTACTTGGGATGGAGGTTCCACCCAATCATAGACTTGTTGTTCGAAATATCAACGAAAATTCACCCCTGAACTAGGGCTAGAAATCCACAAAAGAGAGAGGTCTCTCACTGTCCACTCACATTTTAGAAATTCTCACAAACCATTGGTATTCTCCTACAAGTATCCCGATTTTCCACCATCTCTTTTCCTCTTGACCTGCCCAACCCAAGGAATGTACCCCTTCATTTCTCTCAGTCCATCAGACATCCCATTCGTTTATTAGGGTCTCTCTGGCATATGTAACGAAGAATCTCACTATTGAGAAACTCAAGGGAGCTCACTACTAGGAAAATTACCAGGAAAAACAAGAACAATCATTTGTTGTTACAATGCAACTCACATGGGAGTTCACTCTTCAGGACTGAAAACCTTTCTCTTGAGTCTCCAACTCCAAATATGCTCTAGAATTCTCCCTCCATGTTTTCTCTAGCTCCAATGCTATTCTTTGTTGTTCTTTGCTCGTTTTTCATGCCAAAACACAACTGTCTAAAATTGTTGTAACTGCCCATAAAAATTTTCTCTCCTTTAGTTTGCATGCTTGACCTACACACTTACCCATGTTGATTGTACTCAACCCCCATGCTCCCAATAACTATGGGATGTGACTTCTCACACTCACTCTCTTACATGCACTCAATGATTGAGTTCTTCTATACTCAAGGGAAAATTAGAAGTTTAATACCTAATAAAATTAAAAAATGTGGGTTGAATTACTAGACATGGGTAATTCCCCCTTGGACCCCTCTCTTAGACATCTGTTCGACAACACAGGTATTCCAACAGAGGACGGACACCTTCAATAACCACTCACATAACAATATCAAAAATCAACACACCGATGTTTTCACGTGGTAAAACCCCTACGAGGAAACATCCACGACCCCAACCAACGCGACCACTTGGAGCAATTTATTAATGCAAAGAAAAAAATTACAAAGATATTTTACAAGAGAGTTTCTCACAATCGATCATCGACAAATGAACCTCCATGCTCTTTAAATAGAGATCATGGACCAATCGGGTGTTAAGCCATGGATCAATGGCTGTTAAGATCGAGGAGAGTATGAACCGTCAGATCACTCTATGTCAGGAACATATCGTGACTGTCGTATTTCCTAACTACAAATGCATACTAATGCATACTAAAGAAACACACTAAGAAACACACTTTTACCTAATGACATATTAGACCAAGTAGATCTTAACTAACTCCTAAGTGTCTAAATATCCTAGCATCCCCCCTTAAGAACGACTTGGGATAGGATTGAAGGATTTACAATAGTGACACAATAGGAGAAGGAAGGAGGCATTAGAGCCTATCCTCCCTTAATGACAACTTCCTGAACTCCTGACATAGATCGAAGTTTGGAAAACTTTGTTTCTGTAAGAGACTTTGTGAAAATGTTTGCAACTTGATCTTCTGTAGGGAAAAAGAGAACTTCAATAACTTGATCATGAATTATCTTTCTGATGAAGTGCATGTGTAGCTTGATTTGTTTGCTACATTGATGTTGAACTGAGTCTTTGGCGAGATTGATGGCACTCTGATTGTCACACCAAAGGCTGGTCGAATGCTGGTGCTGAAATCCAAACTCTGAAAGGATCTGTCAAAGCCACATGGCTTCCTGACTTGCATTTACCGTTGCCTAGTACTCTGTTTCTACTGAAGAAAGTGCAATAGCTTGTTGTTTCTTATAGTCCAAAGTGATAGGTCCCGAACCAAGGTTGAAAACATATCCTGGAGTAGACTTCCAATCATCAGGGTCATCGACCCAATCTGATAAGTGAAACCAACCAATAAAGGATTCCCCCCTGAACTGTAATGTATCCCAAATTGAACTGTACCACGAACATAGCGAAGTATCCTTTTAGCTACTTTCCAATGGATTTCATGGGGTGTTTGCATATACCGAGAAACAAGACCAACAATAAAGGAAAGATCAGGACGAGTATGATTCAAGTATAAGAGGCTACCAACTAACTGACAGTACAGGGTGGCATCAACTTCATGAGAAGTACAGGTGGCAGTAATCTTGACACCAGATTGGAATGGAGAAGGGGTTGGTTTACAATCATCCATGTGAAAGCGATGAAGAAGGTCACAAGCATACTTAGACTGGGAAAGAAAAATTCCTTCATTGGTTTGCAAGACTTGGAGGCCAAGGAAATAGTGCAAAAATCCTAAGTTTGTCATTTCAAATTTCTTCTTAAGGCTAGTTTTCACATGGTTTAAAAGTTTTGAGTCACTACCAGTAAGGATAAGGTCATCAACATAAAGGACAAGGATTATGAGATGGATTCCTACTTTCTTGGTATAGACATTAGGATCAGAATGGCATCTAGAGAATCCAGTGGCAATAAGAAAGGTGTCCATTTTGGCATACCAAGATTGGGGAGCTTATTTGAGACCATAAAGAGATTTCTTAAGGTGACAAACAAGGCTAGAGTCATTCTGGAAATAGCCAGGAGGTTGTTCCATGTATATTTCTTCTTGCAAATCTCCATGCAAGAAGGGGGATTTAACATCCATTTGATGGACTTCCCATTTATGTGAGGCAACAAGGGCAAGAATAAGGGTGGATGGAATTCATTTTGGCTACAGGGGAAAAGGTTTCATGATAGTCAATTCCTTCAACTTGGGAAAATCCTTTGGCAACTAAACGAGCCTTGTGTGTTTCAAAACTTCCATATGATGCATACTTAGTTTTGTAGACCCATTTACATTTGACAAGTTTTCTTCCTCTTGGAAGAGGTACAAGATCCCAAGTATCATTTTCCATTAAAGAACGATACTCTTCATTCATTGCTGTATCCCAATTTGGATGAACTGAAGCTTCTGCAAATGTCTCTGGATCATGAGTTTCTGAAACTTGAGCCAAAAGAGAAGAGGCTCGCTGGAACTGTGAACGTGTCTAACGTTGATATGAAGGATCACCAACAAGATCACCAACTGCTTCTCATGTTGAACAGACCCATCTAGGAAGTGGTGAGGCTGGTGTTGGTTCAGGTTCAAAGGAATCATCTGGAGGAGGGTGAGCAAGAGGAGGTGGATTTTTATCCTCACTGTCATCATCTGAAGAAGAAACCAGATTAGAAGAAGGCATAAATGCCGAATATGGCTCGCAGGATGAAGAAGGCACAATCGCTGAATTAGGCTTGCAGGCCAAAGAAGGCACAAATGCCGAATTAGGCTCCCAGGCCAAGATATTTTCATCAAATTTAACATCTCTTCTAATAATAATTTCATTACAATGTGATTGAAGAAGTCTGTAACCTTTGACATCTCCAGAATAACCAACAAATATACACTTCTCACTTTTAGGCTGCAATGCTTTCCTTTTCTCATCAGGAATGTGAGCCTGTGCTATACTACCAAATACACGGAAGTGACTTACATCTGGTTTAATTTTAGTCCAAGCGTCTTCTGGTGTTATATTTTTAAGAGCCTTTGTGGGAGTGCGATTTACTATGTAATTTGCAAAGTTGATGGCTTCCTCCCAATACTTTAGACTTAATCCCTTGGATTGGATCATACAATTAGCCATTTCTTTTAATGTGTAGTTCTTTCTCTCAACAACACCATTTTGTTGTGGTGTATATGGAACAATGTGTTGCATTAGGATTCCCTGTGTAGTGCAGTAATTTGTAAAATTATTGTTCACATATTCACCTCCATTATCTGTTCTTAACCTTTGAATTTGATGGCCAGATTGCTTTTCTACAAGGGCCTTGTAGGCCAAAAAATTGTCAAAAACTTCGCTCTTAAGTCTTAAGAAGTAAACCCAAGTATGTCTGGAAAATTCATCAATGAAAGTTAAGAAATACTTGCACCCAGAAAAAGAAGGAGAAGAAAGTGGACCACACAAATCACCATGAACAAGATGCAAAGGACCCGAGGCATGCCAAGAGGCACATTTTTCAAAATTGTCCCGATGATGTTTGCCGAGAAGAAAACCGACACAAACACCATCTCTACATGAAACAAGAGGAAGACCAGTCACCATCTGTTGATTACATAGTTGCTGCAATGAGTGATAGTTTAGATGACCAAACCGCTCATGCCAATGTTTACTCAAGTCATCACTATGAGCAACAAAAACTTATGAAAAAGATGATGACCCAAAGTTGTCAAACTTGTACAACCTGGTAATATCATCAACAATTCAAGTTGCAAGAAAATGATTAGGATATTTTAGATCCTTGATTACAACTTGGTGAGGTGAAAATCTACAGTTTTACCTTCACCTGAATGAGTGATTTGATATACTGATAGAAGGTTACAAGAAATACTTGGAACACATAAGACATCATTGAAATGGCCATTTTCTACTTGTACTGTTCCAGATCCTTCAACACTAAGAGATCTATCATCACCAACAAATATTTTCTTGGTGTTTCATTCATTTAGAATAGAAAATATGTCTCTATCCTTAGCCATATGAAAAGATTCTCTAGAATCAATAAGCCACTTATCAGAAGTAGAGGTAGAAGGTGTATTGAAGGAGAAACTAGAAGCAGAAAGTGCATGTCCATGAGAAGAAGAAGAAGTAGAATAAATACTGATGTTGTGCTTCTTCATCGCTGCATCTAAAGCTGCCATATTCTTTGCAAGATACCAGATATATAAAATATGCAGAACATAAATGAAATGCTAGAAATGACAGAATAACAATAAAATATCCAGCATAATCTTCACAATACACATAAACGATACACGAAATAGCAACATAAATAACACTTTGAATCAGATAGAAATGTTCACAGGCCTCTTCGAGGGGGCAAACTCCAGTCGAGCAATGCTCTGTTACAATAATATCCAAGCTAGGGTTCTCATACCCTCGACTCCTATTTATACTAAAAAGAAGCATCTAGAGGAAGATCCTTCTAGAAGCGGAAGCTTCTATTAGGTCTTCTTACATCCGC
>ML793170.1:63933-83613 GCA_009831015.1 Picea engelmannii
TGCGGGGTCCAACAGTAGTACTCGACCCAATATCTCAGGGCACTAACTAAGGAGGATAGACTGTACCCTTAGCCGTACTACCCGACTACCCAGGTACTAGAGAGTATCTTCCCGAGTGTTGTTCTCGGTGACACTATAGCAGTTCGGCGGCCGATAGGTTTATCTACAGAGGGCTTCAGGAAATCTAGGCCGGTCTGTACACAGGTGTTGTCTGATGCACTACCACTCGAAGGGGTACCAACAGGGGTTACAAGGGTGGACAACAGACGTGCGCTTAAGAACCACTTGTATTTCCTGCGTGTATGAATCCCTCAACCGCGGGTTTATGCGCGTAACGATAGATCTCTGTGGCTTAAAGACGTCGGAATACGTCTCTACCCTGAAAAAAAAATACCCACAATTTATGCCAAGGAAAGTGCTCTGATACCACTTGCAAGATACCAGATATATAAAATATGCAGAACATAAATGAAATGCTAGAAATGACAGAATAACAGTAAAATATCCAGCATAATCTTCACAATACACAGAAATGATACACGAAATAGCAACATAAATAGCACTTTGAATCAGATAGAAATGTTCACAGGCCTCTTCGAGGGGACAACCTCCAGTCGAGAAACGCTCTGTTACAATAATATCCAAGCTAGGGTTCTCATACCCTCGACTCCTATTTATACTAAAAATAAGCATCTAGAGGAAGATCCTTCTAGAAGCAGAAGCTTCTATTAGGTCTTCTTACATCCGCCTTATTCTATTTTATTGAAAGGTCTTATTGATATTGACCTTTATTACATCCGAATACATTGATCTACCTATGTGCGGGTTAGGACCTTAACATTCTTGAAACATTTGGACTCATCATGACCATCTTTGTCACAAAAGTTGCAATGTCTGTTAGTATTCTTATTTTTATATTTGTCTGCTTTGTCACCATTAGGAGCTGAAGTTGTCTGAGCGGGTTTGGGACCCTTATATTACTTGTTGTTGTAGCGAGGATGTTGCTTCTTGGGATACTTGGTTTTAACTTTCTGCTGGGAAACTAAGGCTTTGTTAGAGGTACCTGCAGTGCTAATCACTCCAAGTTGTATAAGCTTATCTTCCTCTCCAATCAAAGAAGCACAAAAATACTCAAGAGTGGGTTTTTCATAAGCTTTCCCTAGAGCCTCTCTCATGGCATAAAATGTAGATACAAACACAAAATATGCACTACCTAGCTTAGAAAGAATAATATAGATGAAACGCTCTTCCTCCATTTTTATCTTCCATTCTTCACATAAAATTCTAAGTGTTTTAAACTTAGATAAATAGTCTCCAAGGCAAGAAAAAACACTTGGACTCAAGGTCAATATTTTATGTTCTAACTATTGTGCTCGAATAATATTGATTTTACCAAACAAAGATTCAATCTTGTCCCAAGCTTCTTCGGGGTCATCAATTTCTTGAAGGTGATATCTTAAATCAGGAGAGATGGACATTCCGACTAGTCCTCATGCTTCATCATTCCTATTATCCCACTTGGATTTCTTATCATCATCAGTGGGTGCTTTTTTCTTTCCTAAGATAATCTGATACAAACCTTTACTTCTTAATAAATCTTCCATATGAGATTTCCATTGGAAGTAGTTGTTGTTGGTAAGCAAGACATTACTTGTAGAATCCATATTAAATATGTAGATAATGTGGACTTAAAAACTGAAACTGATGATCTGGATGGAAAGAGCTCGAAAATTTTTTCAATTTAAAAAAAAACGACACTGAAAATGGACTTCCGATGTGAAAGTTATTCCCTTTTAAAAAAAGGCATAAATGGTAACCAACTGACCACGTGATAGTGTAAGTTGCTTTGTGAAGTGACCCACTTTTAGAAAGAGAAGTGGGGATAAATTTTACAATGAAGTTACTTTATAATAAAAAAGTTGCATGCAAAATAAATAACTCTAAAATAAAATATTAAAGCTACTTATAGTGATTCACTTTTATACTTGAAATGAAATACACTTTACAATTTTAGCATGAACTTTTTTAAAAAGGTAACAAAAGAGAGACTTGAACTCAAGACCTCTTACTTAATAAGGAAAGTTTCAAATGGTCTAACAAAACATATTGTAATGTTTAGAAGGATGATTGTTGTTGTTGTTGAAGACAACCTTGTAGAGCGTGCTAAAAAAAAACTCTTTTCACACAAGAAAAAAAATTCGCTTCTCGATGACAACAAGGGTCAGATCTCGGTTAGCTTACCTGGAAGATGCACCTTTTTGTATCTGTTTTTGATTTTCCAAGATCGCACAGGGTGCGAGGCAAATAACATATGCAGATCTAAAAGAGTAGAAACACAGAAATAAAAAAATACAAACCGAAATAAAATCAAAATAAAACTTTGCAGAAATTTAAAAAATGCATATTCAGGCTTTATACCTCCGGATCTGACTATAATGGCCGTATCTCGGGCAAACAAAAACCTTTTCGAGTGAAACGAAAAGTGTTCCTGAATGAAACAAGCGCTCTAGACGTAATGGAATAGTCATCTCATCCCAGAAATGTACGAAAATGATAGAAAATGGAGATGTTGCAACTCGGATTCATGATCTCGATCTACAATAGGAGCGGATCTTCAAACAAGCAAAGATACCATGTTCGACAACACAGGTATTCCAACAGAGGATGAACACCTTCAGTAACCACTCACATAACCAGATCAAAGATCAACACACCGATGTTTTCACGTGGTAAAACCCCTACAGGGAAACATCTACGGCCCCAACCAACGCGACCACTTGGCGCAGTTTATTAATGCAAAGAAAAAGATTACAGAGAGATTTTACAAGAAAGTTTCTCACAATTGATCATCGACAAATGACCCTCCATGCTCTTTAAATAGAGATCGTGGACCAATCGGGTGTTAATCCATGGATCAATGGTCATTAAGATCAAGGAGAGTATGAACCATCAGATCACTCTATGTCAGGAACATATCATGACCGTCAGATTTCCTAACTACAAATGCATACTAATGCATACTAAAGAAACACACTAAGAAACACACTTTTACCTAACGACATATTAGACCCAATAGATCTTAACTAACTCCTAAGTGTCTAAATATTCTAACAACATTCTCTTAGACCCTCCCCTTTATTATAGATCAATTAATCCCCCATCTTTGTCCATATCCCCCCGTAGCTAGCATCGCATTTTATTTTTAAAATTCAGAAATATAATTCGCATATACTTTGTGATATATTACTTGGGCACAACCATACATTATATCTATTGTAACACACTCAACCCCTAAGTATCCCTTTTAGAGATGGGGTGTTTAAATTTCACTTCTTCTAAACTATCTTACTTCCTCTCCTTCACAGCTCCATCGTCTTATGCTCATCAAGAGATTTCCAATTATAGTAATTTTGCTCAAAACTGAGCTCTGGAATGGAAGTTGTGACCTTCCCAAGTTCTCGGGTTGACATAGAAAACATCTCTCTTACTTCCATGTGGCATCCACGTGACACCTCGTTCCCCATGCCATATGACGTGGAAACAACCTAGCCTCGACGTGGCACTAGCTTAGCCTTCCACTGTTTAACTTCAGTCCACAAAGGCCTACAACTATCATCGCTCACACCTTCTCTTATCTCACTCTTCATTTACCTCCAACGGATATGGTATCGAGGAATTTTCCCTCTTGATACTATCCATTCAGAGTTCGAGAGGTTAGAGTAGTATAACTGCTCTAAATTTGGGGTATCGAGGGATATCCCTTCTCCTCGATGGGAGGTCTTGATGTACTCATGGTCTCCCGACTAATGACTGAGATCCATCCGACGCCTAAGGTTCACCTATCCAATTGGACCCCACTCAACTCGTCAACCTATTAATGATCGACATATGCCATCCTAAGGGTGTCCTAGTTTCCTTGTTGGAAATCCACGTCATCCATGGCATCAATACTCCATCTCTTAACGTGACATGTGGCTCAGTATCCACTCGACACATGGACCCATCACAACTCGCCATGTCACCATAGGGTGCATAGGTTCGTTCAATCAGAGATTTCCATTTGTCCATTTCCTATAAACTGTTTAGGATACTTAATTTAATACTTTCTTAAAATACCTCTCCTCGGCATTTATTTATTAAATCCTCATTAGGGATAATTAGTATTCACTAATTATTTATCCCCATAAACACATTTTTACTTAGCCTAATAATTCACCTAAGTACCATTTTTGTAATGATTATTTTATAAGCTAATTAATTATATTAAAACATAATATATATTATGTTATAATATAATTAATTAGATTGTAATGTACTTAGGATTTTAATCCTTGATTAACATAAAAGTCAAAGAACGTGGCTTAAGATTTTACACCTTTTTTTTTGTTTGCTAGTTTGTCTGTGACCTACGAGACTAGCCCGTGGTTGAGAAACCACGACTCAGGGGAATCTAAGCCGTCAAAATCACCCAGGGATCGCACCCGACCTGAGCCACACCAACCCTTAACATGGATGGATTTTTTGTCCCCGCAGGTTTCGAACCGATGACTTAACATCATGGAGTGCCTTAACAACACACTCCATCACCGACTGTCCTACACCTCGGGGACTTTAATATTTTGCACCTTAATATTCACACACACACACACACACACACACACACACACACACACACATATAAAGGGTTTCAGAGTACAACTCTGAAGAGATCGGAGTGTGACTCCGAAGAATGCTAAGCATTATATTTTGAGCATTATGATATTGTAAAATAAATAATATTGCATGTGAAGGGGCTTTGAAATAAAATAAAATATTAAATATATTTAGTTCCTTTTCTTTCCCATATCTATATATATATGGGAAAGAAAAGGAACTAAATATATTTAATATTTTATTTTATTTCAAAGCCCCCTCACATGCAATATTATTTATTTTACAATATCATAATGCTCAAAATATAATGCTTAGCATTCTTCGGAGTCATACTCCGATCTCTCTAGGGTCAACTCTGAAATGGTATCACCTAAAAGGTCTTGAAACTTGCGTTCATTTATTTTATACATTTTAAATTTATTACATCAATTTATGCCATCATCCCAAGGTCTTCGCTCTTGAATGCCTGTGTTCCTCTTAGCACTACGACCACCAATCACAAGAGAGTATGGTTTAATATTATAATATATTTGAAATTTAAAACATATATCCCATCACAATCTGAAGCCTTTAGTGTCAATTTGTGTGTTCCCTTCTCGTTACTTCAATGACCAATCATGAAAGGGAAAGTGTAATATTATATTACATTTAAACTTTATAACGTCCATGCCATCGCTTCGATGACTTCAGACTTCATTCACACGCTCTCTCCCCTTCACTCCGAAGGTTGGACTCCGAAGAAAAATCACCAACGAGCATAACTTAATATTTAATAATGTATTGTTTAAAATCCATTGGTCGTCACACTCCAAACAATTGCTCCATTCTCTGTGCTTCGACGAATTATTTCTAATATAAATTTAAATACTTATACGTTGAGAGAGATGGAAGGTATTATTTTCACAGGAGTTTAAGAAATAAATAAAAGAGTACGTTTCCATAGTTCTTACATGAGTGCGAAGCGACCTGTTCATGGCATAATCCTTAAAACTAGGAACATATTCACATAATTTAAAATTTTGCACAGAGGGAAGGATTTCACATTTCCATTAATCATGCACCGGGCATAAATTTCTAGGTTGTAAATGTACTAGTTTACAATCTTTGTTATTAAAATATTAAATTATTTAAATGGTAACTTTGGTATTTTACCAGAGTTTACCAATCCTTTCCATTCATTCAAATTTTCCTAGAAACACACACACACACACACACACACACGCACGCGCGCGCGCGCACACACACACACACACACACACACACACACACACACACACACACACACACACGCATTCGGGAAATATTTATTTGCTTAAATTATTTTTCTATAATAATACATTTCTTGGGGGTGAAGTTATCCATGGTAAAACTATGGTTTTTATCGAGGATTAATAATCTCCTATTTACATGCATATTTAAACTATTTTCAAGGAATAATTTCCAAGTCCATATCTTTCCTCTTTGGACATTACTTCGCTATGTAATTCTTGGTAAGATTTGTTTCTTATCAAATACAAATGAAATTGAGTTATTCACAATGTTTTAATTCTAAATTTCATTTTACTTCACATTAGGAAATTTGGGTTTTGTATTTTCCACTCTTTCCTTATACTAACTTTTAAAATACTTTACCCCTTGTTTGCATTTGAACTATTTTCCTAAGGTCCAAAAACAATTCTCATATCCTTTAAATTTCTAGCATATAAACTTCAGGAAAACTTAAAATCATAAACATTTTATGCAGAATTCAACCTCTTTCTTTTTCTGATTTTCTGTAGAGGTTCTAACTATTTAATTATCCTCACTAGAGAAGAATATGGGCTATAAAACTAAATTAACATCAACATTCTCACCCATAAATCTTCTTTTAAAACATAGGGAGTCAATAAGTAAGGATGTAAGTCAAAATGAAATTAAGCTAAAACATTCTCACGATTTCCCCTAAATTTTTGAGACCATTTTCATCAGAGAGATGAATTTACATTATTCTGAAACACATTCTATATTATTTTTGAGCATAACATTGCAAATATTTGGCAAAGAAATACTTATCTAGAAGATGAAAAGTGTTGTAACTGTTGAAGGGTGTGCCACTTTCCACCCAACCATAGGCACAACTTCTCTTGGTGTATTTCAAGGTTGGCCACCCCATGACCAAAGTATGATTCCATGAGAGAGAGTTCTTCTTTTGCTCAGCAAAAAGAAAGGGACGAAGGTTAATCTCCTTCTATGACAGGAACTGAGTAGTTCAATATTCTACCAAGCAAGGGAATTTGTTGTGATTGCTCACTTAATCGCTCAAATTCTCTACAAATATGTTTATCAACTTGCTTAGAAGACACTCCCCAACAGTTCCTGTACCCAGATTTTTTTTTTCTTTACTTCTCTCTATTTTCTCAGAACCATAGGAGTTTCCCATAGTCCTATCTACTCATATTTCCATACCAGACTCAATTGTGTGTGTCCCCTCTTCTCCACTCACAATTTTTCCTCTGTTTCTTGTCTTCGACAAAAAGATTTGGTGTGTCAAATCCCCCAATCCTTGGGTTATCCTAGAATCCTCCAGATGGGTACTTTTCTTCCCATGCTTATGAGGCAAGGAAGTTCTAGTACAATGCTCATCCTTTTTCATAAATGTGGGAAGTTGGTCGTTCAACCACAAACTTCCCTTCATTAACTGGAATTATAGAAAAATGGGCAATTTGGGTTTTTCTTGAATATTAAATTGGCAAGGGAAATTCCATCATTGTTCCCCTCTCAAGGAATCATAACCTATATAGGTAATTCCCCTCAATAGTTTTTCAACATTTTCCTTTTTACATTAATAACATAAATATTTACACTGCCTTCTTAACAAAGGTTCAACATTTCCTAGATCCACACACAACCGATCTGTCCATAGTCTCTTGGAAATATATAATTATATTTACAAGTTGGGGGAAATAAGGGTGTGACAATCCTCTCCCCCTTAAAGGAACATCCTTCTCGGTGTTCTTTGTATCTCAACAACACCAACCATGTTTCCATATTTTAGTTGCTTTAGTATTGTTTTCCTTTTTCTTGGTCTGGTCTTTTCCCTCTAGGCCAAGACTCAGGCATCCCCTTCTCTACTATATAGTCTCTTAGGTGAACCATTTTGCATTGCCAAGGATTTCTTGCACAAGAATAGTTTCATAGACTTCACCGAGTCTTACAGTTGAGGGGACCCTCTGACTTTCTCTGTTGAGGCATCCCTTCAACCTATGTTACCACAACACAACATATTCTATGGTGATCATGGCTTATCACAGGGTTCTCATGTCACACCAATAACATTTTTCCATGCTTTCCTTCTTGCCATCCATTATTTTCCCCTCAAAGACAGATATTTCATCTGATCTGTATCACATGCATATGGTAACCATGACATACTCTCATCAATTTATCAAAATTTTCAAATATGTCATCCACAGATTTCTAATTCCACATTTTTTTTATCTTCAGATCTGTTCCACACATAACCATATTCAAAAGTATGATATATTCCTTCTCATAACAATTTGTCTCAGCAAGAATTGGTATTCCTTATGGGATTATAACACTTCCCTATCCAAGGCCCTTCTTTCCTGCCATTTAAATACCCACACAACCAAACAATTTTGAGTTCTCATGCACATTATAATTTTATTGCACACTTGCAGTGGCTCATAAAAATTCAAAAAATGTGCATACTAACATTTAAATTGCTTTTATGTATTCAATGATATAAATAAAAAGGAAATATTCTTCCTTACACATGCATCATTTCATCATCCAAGATTTTCCAAATGCAATCAAAATTAAATGAGTTTAATCAATGTGCCAATGTCCATGACGACATTCACACACAATGCACCCTTGCATTGATTTTCATATTATTACTTTCCATATTGGGTACTATGCCTTGGTGGGTTGTAACTTGTCCAACCTCTTACCACATGGTTCCTTTATACACATTTATTATTACAACAAGATTTTGTTTTCCTTCTTTAGTTGATCATGACCTCAATTCAACATATATGAAACTAAAACATTCATATGAATGCATTTAAGCATTCTTTCATCATTGTAACCAGGGTGCCAACATTTATGGCCACCAAATTTCTCTATTTACCATTCTTTAACTCTGGTAGACCATTCAACTATCCTTTTTCCATAGTGGGTAGTCCTATGTCCACCCACTTATACAAACATGCATTTCCTCAATGCATTAATCAATGTGATATTTATGAGCACCCTTGTTCCCAATCATTCCCGATTGGTTGAAGTATTCATGACACTTTGTTCATGAACTTTTCTTACAAGTATTTTAATCATCCCTGACTAACATAGAGTTCCTCTCTCTATTATTTAGATTATTATTTCCAGAATCTTACCTTGCTTTGGTATCAATGGAATACAACAACCACTCAAAATTATATGTGTATCATTAGAATCATAAGATGTTTTAGAAGGGATCCTTACCCAACCCCTTCATACCTTATGCCACATAGGAACAAATACTTTTGTACCTATTCTCGCTGCCTACACCCTCTCTAATTGTACCTCATTAGTGGTGTTTCATGGGAATCTCCTATAATCCGTTCATCAATATTTCGACAACATCCTTATTGTACATCTCCTCTCCTTGAGGTTGTTCATTGTTGGAAAATGTCTTCCTCAACAACTCAAATATTTTTCTACACATGCATGCATTATTACAATCACATTTATATTAGTTGTCATGTTAAACAAAATGCATGTATGTAGCATCTAAATCAACAAGAATAATCAGATATGTCCTAGCATATCTACATGTGATTCATCACATTACTCCTAAAGGTGATCACTAGTGCAAACATGAAACTAATTCAATTGTTGGGTATCCTACAACCATCGACATATTAGTTTCTCATCCCAGAGACACACAATAAACAACAAGAAAAGGAGTTAAGGGACTCTTCCCTGTTTCCAACTCCTTCCACACAGTCTATAATTTTGAACTGAACTGAACTATTCCCAAGGCCTCACTTCCTTTACAAATACATGGATTTAACCAAGTTTATACTCGTTTGTTCATTTTTATTTTTCCAGCTCTACTTGTTTCCACAACTGTTTTTTAAGATTTACAAATCTGTTAAGAAATTCAAAGTTTTAAAGTGAGAAAAATATTCCTCCTTTTCTCCTTCTTTGCTTTTGGAATCTACTCCCTATTGGGATCTTCCTACTCTTTTCCTTGAGTAGTCTTGGTTAGGTTCACCTTAACCGTCTTGGATAAATCAACCTGCTACAATAGCAATATTTTTGTTCACAATGAATTATGAGCCTATTCATTCTTCACATTACCATTTAGTCATCAGAATGGTCAACGTTCATTTGTTAGTCTTCCATTTATGCATTATGTTTTAGAATGTAATCCAGGGTTCTTATATAGATAGGCTTGTAGCCCACTACCCAATTCTCAACAGTCATTAAGGTTGTGACTATGTCCTCCTTAAAAAGTATTTACACAGTTCCTCCATAGGGGAATTCTTCAACATGCAACTTCCTTATTGCATATCCATCACTATACGAGATGACCTAAACCTCTAGTCAACATCAACTTTGTCATTTTATATTCTTACCCAATATTTCATACAAAACTATCAGCATGCATTTCTATTATGCATTCATATTGTGCATTCACATATGCAAATGTATTCCATTAATTTGCATTCACACTGTGCTTTAATCACATTATTTAGCATGCAAATTGTGTCCACCATAGGCACCATTTATAGTTTCATTTATGTATTTATTGAAAATTAATTTGTTCATGATTGTTCATAATCATTTACATGCAGTCTTTAAAAGCATAATCAAGTTGCCTTTTATCATGACAACAAAGCATATGTTCTCATTTATTCTTTCATCAATTTATACTAGCTTTTCCCAAGGAGATGGCACACATCCCCCTCAAACTATTATTCAACACAAAACAATCATGACTCTTTAAAATAGAGTCATCCATGAATCCATGGTATTTGTTCTATCCTGGAAAGTGCAATTCTTGCCTTACAATTCACTTATTCAGATAGTCACATTGTGCCTTTAGTATACGTATGCTCATACATCATACATGTGCATTACTTGCACATTGTATATCATTCATTCATATCTATTTGGTCTTAATATCAGTCTTCATACCAGACAACCTTATAATGCATTCAATCCATGCACTCAAGCATATACAAACATAGATACATATTTAGCATGCAAGTTCACTACTTACACCTTTTTCCATTTCATTCACACATGTGGACATTTCAACTTCCATATCCTTCCTCGTAGAGATATTACAACCATCCTTATGACAAATCTCATAGGAATACTCAACACTATGTTGCCCTCTTTGTTGAGAGATTACAATCATTCATGTGGCAAGTCTCGCAGACATATTCATCATTATGTTTCCCTTTTCTACATGAAAACAACCAAAAGTAAAACACTCTTGCCTCAACTGCTATAAAATCATTCCATAACCCAGAAATATAGTCTGGGCAATTTCAACAGTGCCCAAGGAAGCAAGACAACCAATCTAGATTTTCTTCATGCCTCAAACCATTCTTGGTCAACAAACCTTTTTATCAAGGGAATCATTTTCTAGATTCTCTCTCACTTCTACTTGAGAATACCAAGCCATACTTATATGGATACCAACCACCTATGGATTTCAACTTGAACCATTGGTCATCTAGAAGTTCCCCAACACTTCCTTTACCACATTTGGGATGAACATTTCATTAACCATTCTACCTTATCCTCATAGTGTAATATACAATCAACATCATCAACATTTTACTTATACTTCTATAATCAGATCATCACTAACCATATAATCTATGACATCACCATATTTTACATCCAATGATAGACTATAATAAGTCTATATGCATGTTATATGCATGCTTAATCTTTTCCATATGCATTCCAACATATCCTCATGCACCAAAAATTTTACCCATGCCTACAATGCATATGTAATCCACTTTCTTACTTGTTGCATTCTCATGCATAGACACACTCTTAAGTTAATAGGGATATACACTCTCTTAGGACAACCATGAACTTTTGGAATTTCTCATGTAACTTTACTTCTTCCATGAGGGTTATTATCAATCCACAGGACTCCTTTTTTACTTTTCAAAAAGGGGATCATCCCACTAACAGGGTTTCTTCCATTCCCATCCAATTCTTTTTATTAGCGCCTACCAACATAATCCCACTCCTATAGGAGTGGCTATCATTCCCCCAAAGAAACGATATGATTCTTATGTTGTAATCCAACATGATTCTATTTGTGTTGAGTAAATTCCCAACAAAGTTTCAATCTACAATCCTTCTCCTTAAGGAGCTTATGCAAATAATCTCCTTATGGCCGTAAACACTTTCAACATGCTCATATTATCCTTTGTAAGCTATTCTCATCACTGTTCTCTGACCCATCTAGGCCTAGTGTTTGAATCATTCTCTGATAGATAGGGTAGGGTAGGGTGCCCTCACTCTTATAAGTTTTCTAAGAACAATTCGTTCGATTCTTTCGTGAGCTCAAGCAGGTCAAGTGTTTTTTCTTGCTATGATACCACTCTGTAACACACCCAACCCCTAAGTATCCCTTTTACAGATGGGGCGTTGAAATTTCCATTTTTTTAAACTATATTTTTTCCTCTCATTCATATCTCCATCATCTTCTACTCATCAAGACATTTCCAATGACAACAATTTCACTCAAAACAAAGATTTGGAATGAAATTTGTGACCTTCCCAAGTTCTTGGGTATACATAAGCAACATATCTCTTACCTCCATGTGGCATCCAAATGACACCTCATTCCCTTTTCCATCTGACATGGCGACAACCTGGCCCCGATGTGGCACTAGCCTAGCCTGCCACGGTGGAACTTCAGTCCATGTAGGCCTACAACCATCATCACTTAGACCTTCTCATGACTCACTCTTCTTTTATCTCAAACATATATGGTATCGAGGAATATTCCCTCTCGATACCATCCATTTGGAGTTCGAGAGGTTCAAGTAGTCTCACTGCTATGAATTTAGGGTATCGAGGAGTATCCCTTCTCCTCGACGCATAGTCTTGATGTACTCATAATCTCCCAACTAATGACTTGTTGAGATCAATTCTTGCTTTCAAAAATTCTCTCCCATTTTCTATTTTCCCAACTTCCTTTGTCCATTTCTTTTCCTGCTTATATACTTACCTGAATTCTCCTTTTCTTTTCTCCCTTTTTAGTTACCATACTTAGTTGTTTTTTTTGAAAACGACGGGTTCACGGGTTGGTGGACTCGCGGATCCTCATCTCCATCCATACACCCATATCATGAGTCCAACTGACGTATTATCCTATACTTAACCATTTTTACAGTCGTGGGTTTGCAGGTTCAAGAGACCACATTCCAAGTTCCACGATATCCATTTTGCACCCAAAGATCTGCAATCTACATTAGGACCATCAGACTTATCATGGGTACCGAGCTCCTAACTTTTTCATTTATCTTGTATCGAAGTCCGATTGAACGCTCCCAACACTTCGCCAATTTTCTATCATTTGAAACCACAGGTTGGTGGGTTCTTGGGTTGGCGGGTTCACAAAAGTTCCCAAATCCTAATTGCTCTCGTTCGTCCCCACCACCTTCGTTCTTTTCCCAATATGAATTTAGTATGGTTTAATGCTAATAACTAATCATGCATGTTCCGTATAGATCGCCATTAATAAGCAAAGGGATCGAGGATATTTCTCATTAAACCACATTAAATCATGATTTGCGAAAGATTATATTATCTATCTCAAGGGCTCATTTCAAATATTATATGGATTAAAAGAACGCTCTCGTCAACTTATGGCAGCAACAACTCGACAATAGTCCTGCAGAGATACTTTGAAAAGTTTGGGATGTGAGGACTAGGACTTTCAGTGGTCTAGAGTATAGTATTACTATTCATCCCCTTCTGCTTAGAAGGAAGTAATCTGGACATTCAGAATTGCTCGTGCAGGTTGTGTTCATGAGGTTTTCGACTGCAAGGAACTGGTTTCTTGGTGCACTAAGAAATACATACCAAGTAAGCCAACTTCAATACCATTCACCCATCTCTCTTTCACCTCAAGTGTTCCGTAAAATGTTGAAGCTCCCCGAGCCAACACTTACTTTCAAAGAAGAGGATTGTAGGGATTTCTTGAAAAATCACGACAACGACCTGGACCTCTTGCCTAAGTTCTTGGAGAATACCATGGCCATCCCTAAATATATTACTAGGTTGCAAGTCAACTCATTCAAAAACCCCTTCGGGAAATTGATTGGTTATTCACCAGGGTGATAGGCCAAGACAATACCACCAACATTTCCTGTATGATTCTTTATATCTTATATTTTATTGTCAAGGAGAAAGCCATTTTCGATTGGGGAAAACTGTTTTCCATTGAAATCTCTTCCCAATTGTCACAATACAAAAAGATAAGAAACTATTTATGGCCTCTTATTTGGTGTTTTTGATAGTATATTGTTGTCAATTTCCTAAATTGTCTATCTATAAGAAGGTAAAATATGAATTTGACCCAGTTACCTTCTGGTACCAAGCATTGTGGAGACACAAAGCTTCTTTGCATTTATATGAAGTTTTCAATGATTTTGTCTTGGTTTTTAAAAGCTTCTTGTTCGGAAAAGATACCCCCAGAATATCCAACCAGGCAAGTAAATTCTTGGATAAAAAGGGAACGTTGGAGAAAATGGAGAATTACAATGTTATCAGGATTTTCATTTCTAAGGAAAATCCCTCCTTTCTTTCATGCCATAGATCTGATAGAATGTTTATTACAGAAGTTGCAAGGTGATATAATTTCTAGCTACACTTTTTTCATGAGAAACAAAAAAATCAATTCATACCCCTGCCTTGGAAAATTGGGGATTTTATATTCAGAAATATGAACAAAATCGATGAATTTGAAAACCACTTTCACATTCTGAATCTCAAATACATTGAAAATATAAAAAGGTTTGACCCTAATGGAATTTTTGTGGAACATATGCTAGTAGTGGGATTCAACAATTCATTTATCCATATTGTTACAGGAGAAGAAGAAGATAATAACTTAGGCACTCCTACTCACAATGCCGACGACTTGGAAACGATACTCAACACCAATGAATTCTATGAACAGAAAGAAAATGGTCCCAAGGAGAAGAGTGCCCAATCCCCAACTGTTACTCCTAAGATTACAACGTATCAGAACATTTCTCTAGTGGCCCACCCATCTAGAAAAGTGATCAACAATAATTTAGGTGAAGGAGGAGAAAAGAATCCCCCTCCGGGAAAAATTGAAAGCTCGCACAAACTTCCTCTGAGGAAAAAGAGGAAAACTGTAGTGCAAGAGGAAGAGGACCAACACATAGAGAGTGATATCAATAAATTTTTCCTTAAATATATGGAACTTGAAGCAAACATAGAGAAGATGTTTCCCAACATTAATCAACCAGGAGGCATGACCCACTAGAATCCGTCCTTGGAAATTATTGAGAATGAGACTTTCGAGGAAGAAGAGTCATTTGCGTTCTAGAGCATTGTATTTGACAACGAATATAAGAATTTGATTATCTAAAGAAGTGATGTCAAGAATAAGAAATGGAAATCTCGTTCAGAGATTGACCTAAGAAATATGCAACCTTCCCAGATTTCTAAAGTTCACAGAGCAACTAGGGATGCTCTCGACGACTCCATTGGTGGTCTTGAAGTAGAAAACATGAAATTGAAATGAAATATCAAGGAACTGGAAGACACCTTAATGGCTCTTCCACTTTTTGCCAATCATTTGAAAATTGTTCAACCCACCACACTCGCTGCTAAATTAAAAGGATCCTCAAGCCTACTTACATCAACGAGGAGCTATGTGGAGAAAAACATTAAGAAAAGAATGGAATTGATCACAGAGGCTTGGGATATTTCTAAGAACATGGTTTCTTTTGGCTCAAGCGCACATGCCTTCCATGAGTATTTGCAAGCTGACCTAAAGAATGGATAAGTTTTTTACCTTGATGTCATGGTACCATTTGGAATTAAAGTTTCCAATATGACATAACTAAGGAGAAGAGAGGAGAACCTTCTCTCTCTAAGTCGAGTCAAGAAATTGAATGTGTGCTGGAAAGAAAAGATAAAAAGCTTGAATAACATTGTTCAAACATGCGGCCAAGACATATAAAGGAGGGAAGAACTATTCAAAAGGCTCATAGAGGTGGACCTAGCCGAAAGAACTAACAAAGTCCAAGATTCCAAATTGATCCTCAACTCGTTGTTACTAACAAAGAAACAATTTGATGAGAAAGTTGTGATCTTTAAAGGGTTTCCATTTGAAAAGTTTTATGGTATTCTTGAATATGATGAGGACGACATAGACAATTGGCTAGTGGACTACTCCATGAAAAATTAGGACATTGAATAAGCATTACGTGGCATTTCCATTGATCCAAGGGACTTGGAGGGAGAGTTGTTCAACATCAAAATACCACATGAAATCAACGTGGAACCAATGAAAAGTTACATCGAAGAATAGTAAGTTTATGTTTATCACATCCTTCTTTTTCTTTGTCAAGTTCTTCATCCAATTATTCCACCTCTTTCACTAGAAAGGTTTAACCAAAGCTGATAACTCCTCTTTTCTTCTTACCAGGTCTTGTTGTTCTTCTACCGCCCACCTTGTTCCTTCCAAGAGATTATTTCTTCTATTTATTTGTTTTATGGTCCGTGGGATCCCCAATCCCAGTGTTTAAGACAAACACATTTTTAAATTTCAAAGAATATGTAATAGACTATATATTTTTTATAAATTTCTAGAGAGCTACTTTGGGAACAATCTCGAATGTGATTTGTAACCCTGCTTTTATAATATAAAGAATTCGAGGTTGATCTATAATTATATTTATTTGAGTTGCCCATGTGTCCACTCTGTTAAAGTTCTCTTATGCATTCAAATAATCTTCTTTTTATTTTATGTGATCATAAATCTTTATCTTAACTATGATGGATGTGAGCAAATTTTGCTTATTTTCTTTAAATGTGTGAAGGTGTGATTCCTGGTCCTTTATCAAGAACTTTCTTTAAAAATAAAACAAAAACATTTTCCTTTTATCTTTCTTGCAATCTTTTATTTCTTTGATTACCACGACGAACTTATGCAAAGACCCATATTTTGAATATTTAGAATCCTAAGAAAACCATAAATTAAATAGGAGTACCACCTCTATAAAAATGAAGGAGGATTTACATCCTCGCGAGGTTGTCGTTTCGGTCCTGACGGATTCAAGCATCAACATGAATGTGATCCATCCGTCGCCTAAGGTTCACCTATCCAACTGGAACCCACTCAAATCGTCACCTTGTTAATGATCAATATCTACCATCATAAGGGCGTCCTAGTTTCCTTGCTGGAAATCCATGTCATCCATGAAGTCAATACTCTGTCTCTTGATGTGACATGTGGCTCAGTATCCACTTGACACATGGAACCATCACGACTCGTCATGTCACCATAGGATGCATAGGCTCACTCGACCATAGATGAAATTTGTCCATTTCCTATAAACTGATTAGGATACTTAATTTAATACTTTCTTAAAAGATCGTTCCTCAACATTTATTTATTAAATCCTCATTAGGGATAATTAATATTCACTAATTATTTATCCCCATAAACACATTATTACTTAGCCTAATAATTCACCTAAGTACCATTTTTGTAATGATTATTTTATAATCTAATTAATTATATTATAACATAATGTATATTAGGTTCTAATAGAATTAATTAGACTGTAATGTACTTAGGATTTTAATCCTTGATTAACATAAAAGTCAAAGAAACTGGATTCAGATTTCGCACCTTAATATTCACACACACACACACACACACACACACACACACACACACACATATATTCTAGGAAAGAAAAGGAACTAAATATATTTAATATTATATTTTATTTCAAAACCCCTTCATGTGCAATATTATTTATTGTACAGTATCATAATGCTCAAAATATAATGTTGAGCATTCTTCAGAGTCGTACTCTGATATCTTCGGAGTTGTACTCTGAACCCTTCAGATTTTTACTCCAAACTCTCCAAGGTCAAATCCGAAACGGTCAACACCTAAAAGGTTTTGAAACTTATGTTCAATTATTTTATATATATTAAACTTATTACATCAACTCATGCTATCATCCCAAGGTCTTCGCTCTTGAACGCGTGTGTTCCTCTCAGCACTCCGACCACCAATCGCAAGAGAGCAGGGTTTAATATTATAATATATTTAAACTTTAAAGCATATATCCCATCACAATCTGAAGCCTTCAGAGTCAATTTGCGTGTGCCCTTCTCATTACTCTGATGACCAATCATGAAAGGGAAAGGGTGATATTATATTTCATTTAAAATTTATAACGTCCATGCCATCGCTCTGATGACTTCAGAATTCATTCACATGTGCTTTTCCCTTCACTCTTAAGGTTGGAATCCAAAGACCAATCACCAACGAGCATAGCTTGATATTTAATAATGTATTGTTTAAAATCCATTGGTTGTCGCACTCCAAACATTTGCTCCATTCTCTGTGCTTCGACAAATTATTTCTAATATTAATTTAAATACTTATACATTGAGAGATATGGAAGGTATTATTTTCACATGCATTTAACAAATAAATAAAAGAGTACACTGCCATAGTTCTTACAAGAGTGTGAAGCGGCATGTACATGACATAGTCCTTAAAACTAGGAACATATTAGCATAATTTAAACTTTTGCAAAGAGGGAAGGATTTGACATTTCCATTAATCATGCACCAAGAATAAATTTCTAGGTTGTAAATATAATAGTTTACAATATTTATTATTCAAATATTAAAGTATTTAAATGGTAATTTTGGTATTTTACCGTAGATTACCAATAATTTCCATTCGTTCAAATTTGCCTAGAAACACATAAATACTTAAATGCATCTATCTATCTATCTATCTATCTGTATGTTAAGCCCTAATATTGGCTCATTACCCCTTAATTAGGGAATATTACATTAATAATGTTATTTTATTTATGTCGGCTTTATTCCATTAGTTGTAATTATACCTCCTAGTCTCCTATATATACCAAGGAGGCATTTTCATTTGGAATCATTTTGTACTTGAACATTTATGTGGGGTAAAAGGAGGTTGCCCCCTCGAAGAGGCTTATTATTTGAAATTCTCTCTTTTTCAATGCGTTGAGTACTTATTCTGAGGTTTTTCTATGCTATATTGATATTTGGTTCTTAACATATGGTATCAGAGCTCAAGGTATTGGGGTTTCGCTGCTACATCTGAGACACCGTGGCATTTTCGCTATAACGTTTTTTGTACAATGATTTAGAAGGAACGAATTGGAGGATATTTAGTAGACGGATCAAGACCCTGAACACCGAAGTATATTCTTAGAAATTAGTAAGGTATCAGTGGTAGAAATTTTAGCTTCTGGGTCATCTTAAATTTGTATATACACCCTATGGAAGATAGGGTATCTGACTAGTCTTGTTGACTAGTCTCAAGCAGGTGTTCCAGGTAAAACAATCATAAATTATTCCTATAGTATCCAAATTGAGTGAGACCAATTGCATTGGATAGTGGACAACCCGTAATAGTTCTGGTACGTGTTTTAGAATTTTATACCAATAATTTTGTGCGCTGAATGCTATACAAGTGAGATCTCCTGGAAAGGAAAAAAATTAGCAAGTTGTGGGGAAGTTACCGTAAATTCCACTTGGCACATCCAATTTTTATCATACATGTGGCATTGAAGAGAAGAAATATCAGAGACCTACAAAAAATAAAAGTTCATACTCAGAAGGGCCGAAATTTTGGAGATACAATAAAAGGAAGATTGTCTAGAAGAACCACCTCAAAATCAAGGTTTAAAGTGATACTTGGCCAACATGCCACCAAAAAAGGGAACTTCT
>ML793170.1:88578-105166 GCA_009831015.1 Picea engelmannii
TATATATATATATATATATATATATATATATATTCGGGAAATATTTATTTTTTTAATTTCTTTTTCCATAATAATACATTTCTTGGAGGTGAAGTTATCCATGGAAAAACTATGGTTTTTACCAGGGATTAATAATCTCTTATTTACATGCATCTTTAAGCTATTTTCAAGGAATATTTACTAAGTCCATATCTTTCCTCTTTGGACATTACTTCATTGTGTAATTCCTGGTAAGATTTGTTTCTTACCAAATCCAAATGAGATTGAATTATTCACAATGTTTTAATTCTAAATTTCATTTTACTTCACATTAGGAAATTTGGGTTTTGTATTTTCCACTCTTTCCTTATACCATCTTTTAAAATAGTTTTCCCCTTGTTAGCATTTGACCTATTTTCCTAAGGCCCTTGAATGTAATTATGAAATCCTTTAAATTTTCTAGCATATAAGCTTCAGGAACACTTAAAATCATAAACATTTTTATACAGAATTCAATCTCTTTCTTTTTCATATTTTCTGTAGAGGTCCTAACTGTTTAATTGTTCTCACTAGAGCAGAAGATGGGATATAAAACTAAATAAACATCAACATTCTTACCCATAAAACTTCTTTTAAAACACATGCAGTCAATAAGTGCAGATGTAAGTCAAAATGAGATTCAGTTGAAATATCCTCACAATTTCCCCTAAATTTCTCAAGCCATTTTCAATAGAGAGCTGAATTTACATTATTCTAAAACACATTCTATATTATTTATGAGCTTAACATTGCAGATATTTGGAAAATAAATACTAATCTAGAAAATGAAAAGAGTTGTAACTGCTAAAGGGTGTGCCACTTTCCACCTAACCATAGGCACAACTACTCTTGGCGTATTTCATAGTTGGTCAACCCCTAGCCAGAGTATGATGCCATGTGAGGGATTCCTTTTTTTTATAAAAAGAAAGGGGCGAATTTTACTCTCACTCTCCCATAGGAACTAGGCAGTTCAATCTTCTACCAAGAAAGAGAATCCACTGTGATTGCTCACTTAATCACTCAAATTCTCTGTAGCTCCATTTATCAACCTAATTAGAAAACACTCCCCAACAATTCATGTACCCAGAAAACACATTTATTCACTTCTCTCTATTTTCTCATAACCATAGGAGTTTCCCACACCCCTCTCTACTCAGATTTCCTTACCATAATCAACTGTTTGTGTCCCCTCTTCTCTGATCACAACTTTTCCTCTGTTTCTTGTCTTCTACAACAAAATTTTGTGGGTCAAATTCCCCAATCAGTGGGTCAGCTTAGAATCCTCTAGATGGGTAATTTTCTTCCCATGCTTCTTAGGCAAGGCAGTTATGGTATAACACCAATAATTTTTCATAAATGTGGGAATATGGTAGTTCAATCACCAACTTCCCTTCATTAACTGAAATTCTAGAAAAATGGGCAATCTAGGTTTTTCTTGAATATTAAATTGGTAAGGAAAATTTCCTCATTGTTTTCTTCTCATGGAATCATAACATGTATAGGCAATTATCCTCAATAGTTTTTCAACATTTTCCTTTTTACATTAATAACATAAATATTTACACTACCTTCTTAGAAAAGGTTCAACAGTTCCTAGATCCACACACAATCGATCTGTCCATAGTCTCTTGGAAAAATATAACTATATTTACAAGATGGGGGAAACATGGGTGTTACAATCCCCTCCCCCTTAAAGGAACACTGTCCTCGGTGTTCTTTTCATCTCAACAACACCAACCATGTTTCCATCTTTTAGCTGCTTTAGTAATGTTTTCCTTTTTCTTGGTCTTGTATTTTCCTAGATTTTGGGCCTTTGTCACATGCCTACAATAATTTCAAAGAGAAAGCATATTAATAAAAATTTCATGAAAAACATTTTATTGTTCTTCAAAACGCAAGAGGAACTATTTATATCATCACAATACTTATCTATGCAATTTTATGGATCCACATCCGGTTGGTTGTCTTACTAACTTGGCCCACCATTTCCTTGACATACCCATGGTGTGCATGACCCAAACCAATAGTTTACAAGAATTATTGAAGTCTCCTCTTCCTTGTGGTCACTCACCCTCCAGGCCCAGTCTTAGGCATCCCCTTCTCTACTATACATTCCCTCGGGTGATTCATTTTTCCTTTCCAAGCATTTCCTTCACAAGAAATGTTTTTGAGACTTCACCGAGTCTTACAATCGAGGTGTCCCTTTGAATTTATCTATTGAGGCATCCCTTCGGTCTGTCTTACCACAACACTGCATATTCTATGGTGATCGTGTCTTATCATGGGGTTTTCATATCACAACAGTAGAAATTTTCCATGCTTTCCAACTTGACAACCATCATATGTCCCTCTAGGAAAGATATTTCATCTCATTTGTATCACATGCATATGATAACCATAAAATACTATAATTGATTTATCAAAAATTTCAAATATGTCATCCACATATTTCTAATTCCACATTTTAATTTTCATATCTGTTCCACACAGTGCCAGATTCACAAGTATGATATCTTCCTTGTCATAATAGTTTGGCTTAGTAGGCATTGGGATTCCTTATGGGGTTACAACACTGCCCTATCCAAGACCCTTCTTTCCCACCATTTCAATACTCACACAACCAAACAATTGTTAGTCCTCATGCACATTATACTTTTATTGCACACTTGCAATGGCTAACAAAAAATTCAGAACTGTGCATACTAGCATTTAAATCACTTTTATCTATTCAACGATATAAATAAAAAGGAAACATTCTTCCTTACACATGTATCATTTCATCATCCAATCTTTTCCAAATGCAATCAAAATTAAATGAGTTTAATCAATGTAGCAATGTCCATGGCGACATTCACACACAATGCACCCTTGAATTGATTTTCATATTAGGCACTATGCCTTGGTGGGTTGGAACTCAACCAACCTCTTACCACATGGTTCCTTTATACAAATTTATTATTACAGCATGACTGTGCTTTCTTGCTTTAGCTGATCATGACCTCAATTCAACATACATGAAACTAAAAGCTTCATATGAATGTATTCAAGCATTATTTCATCATTGGTAACTAGGTTGCCAACATTTATGGCCACCCAATTTCTCTATTTACCATTATTTATCTCTGGTAGACTATTGGAAGATCCTTCGTCCATAGTGGGTAGTCATATATCCACCCACTTATACAAACACACATTTCCTCAATGCATTAAACAATGTGATATTTATGAGAACCCTTGTTCCCAATCATTCTCGTTTGGTTGAAGTATTCATGACACTTTGTTCATGAATTTTTCTTGTAAGGATTTTAATCATCCTTGATTGGCATATATTTCCTCTCTATTATTCAAATTATTCTTTCCAGAATCTTACGCCGCTTTGGTATCAATGGCATACAACAACCACTCAAAATCATATGTGTATCATTAGAATCATAAGATATTTTAGAATGGATCCTTACCCAACCCCTTCATACCTTATGCCACATATGCATGAATAATTTTGTACTTGTTATGGCTACCTGCACCCTATCTGATTTTGCCTCATTAGTGGTGTTTCATGGGAATCTCCTATAGTCCCTTCATCAATCTTTCGACACCATCCTTCTTGTATATATCTTTTGCTTGAGGTTGTTCATCATTGGAAAATGTCTTCCTCAACAACTCAAATCATTTTATACACTTGCATGCATTATTACAGTCACAATTATATTAGTTTTCATGTTAAACAAAATGAACATACATATAATCTAACTCAACAAGCATTATCAAATATGTCATAGCATATCTACATGTGCTTCATCACATTACTCCTCAACGTGCTCACTAGTGAAACCATGAAACTAATTTATTTGTTGGGTATCCTACAACCATCAACATATTATCTTTTCATCCCAAAGAAACACAACAAACAACAAGAAAAGGAGTCAATGGAATCTTCCCTGTTTCCAACTACTTCTACACAGTCTAGACTTTTCAACTTAACTGGACTATTCCCAAGGCCTCAATGCCTTTACACATTCATGTATTTAACCAAGTTTATACTCATTTTTTCATTTTCCTTTCACCATCTCTACTTGTTTCCAAAACTATTTTTTCAAGGCTTACAACTCTGTAAAACAATTCATAGTTTTAAAGTAAGAAAAGTATTCCTCCTTTTCTCCTTCTTTGCTTATTAAATCTAATCCATGCCAGGATCTTGTTGCTCTTTTCCTTGAGCAGTCTTGGTTAGGTTCACCTTAACCTTCTTGGATAAATCAAAATGCTACAACAATAAGATTTTTGTTTACAATGAATTATGAACTTGTTCATTCTGCACATTACCATTTAGTCATCAGAATGGTCAACATTCGTTTGTTAGTCTTCTATTCATACATTATGTTTTAGAATGTAATCCAGGATTCTTATATAGATAGGCTTACATCCCACTACCCAATTCTCAACAGTCATTAAGGTTGTGACTATGTTCTCCTGACAGAGTATTTACATAGTTCCTCCATAGGGGAGTTCTTCAGCATGCAACTTCCTTATTCCATATCCATCACTATCCGAGATGAACTAACCATCGAGTCAGCCTCAAATTTGTCATTTTAGATTCTTACCCAATATTTCATACAAAATTATCAGCATGCATTTCTATTATGCATTCATATACGCACATTTATTCCATTAATTTGCATTCACACTATGCTTTAGTCACATTCTTTAGCATGTGGTGTGTGTCCATCATAGGCACACTTTATATTTTTCGTTTCTGTATTTATTGAAAATTAATATGATCATGATTATTCACAATCATTTACATGTAGTCCTTAAAAGCATAATCATGTTTCCTTTTATCATGAAAACATAGCATCCCTTCTCATTTATTCTTTCATCAATTTATACTAGCTTTTCCTAAGGAGATGACACACATCCCCCTCAAGTTATTATTCAACACAAAAAAGTCATGACTTGATAGCCTACTCGAGGCTTATACCCATAGTGTGGTAGCTTATATGGAATCTTCTACTCATTAAACCCACAATGGGGTGTCCAAGGATCAAATATTCTTAATTCTCATTTTCTTCTATACTATTACAATGCAATCATACATATAATAGAGTTTAAGCTCTCATGTGCTTATCCTTTTGGCCATAGAACTAAATACTCGAACCACGAGCTTATCCAGAAGGCGCTAATGAGATATTCACCCCAATACCCCAGTTGTGAATACCTTTCTACCATGCAGTCGAAGGGTATATCCAAGCGCTAAGTCAACTAGCGCTTAACTCATAAATCCTTGAGAATTTTCATCAATGATCACGACTTAATCAATTATCAAGATCTATGACCCACACTCTCCAACAAGCTAGCTCGTTAACAGATTTTCCATTGTGTGAATTAATCTTGAGATGACACATCACCAATCCAACAGGTGATCCAGATTAATAGCTCACTTCCTCTTGGGAATTAATATCCATGCAACTTTGATTTGTGCTTTACTTCTCCACCATTGATCACACCTTTTAACAAATGACCAGATCGATAGTGCAACGATCCCTTTGAATTAATATCCATGCAACTTTACTACGCACTATGGATATCCTTCATTGATCATGTATTTGAATCGACGATATGACATCTTCATTGTGCAACTCCTTGTCCTGATCAAATCGACGACTCAGATTTGATCAACCACTGATTGGACGACTCTCACTCAATCTTGGGATCAAACCTTATTAAACCTGATCTAACACCTATCATTCATCGATGGAGTAAACTGATGGATCTTGTAGCTTCCTTCAAATTACACTATTGTAGCGACGATTAGATCATCGATCCTTTATAGTGATTGATGATCTCTAGAATCCCATTCATAGTCTCACTCAATCTTCATTTCTCTCTCACCTGAGATTTGATTATCCTACATCAACTCTAATCTCGACAACATCAATTGTTTACACGGATCTACAAGGTTTCCAATATCTAGTTTCATTGAGACCTAATGTTCAAGATGACATAGGTTCCTCACACATAATAAACATATATTTCTTGGGAAAAACTTGAGTCCTTTTCTTCATTAACCAAATGCACACTTATTGTACATAAATTTACATAAGTATTTTCAATATCTTCTTGACATAATCACATTCAATAGGTCTTCTGCTCTCTCTAGCCTAATTTCTTCCTTAATTGACACACTCCCTTGGCATGTTCCTACATTCTTTTGGCCACCCTATTATGGCTTGATTTATTCCCTAATGACCACCCCTAATGCCTTCAAGGATTACAACATTTTTACAAAAGGATTTTGAACATAATTAGTTCAGATCCAACAAATTATCAACAACTCCTAAGGATCCTCACAGATCCACAAAACCCTCAAGAGGATCCACAAAATCCTCACACTCAACTCCTATATTTAGGACTCATAAATCCATATGAGATCTAACTAACCCTATATCTCTCTCATTTCTCAATACCTCTCATGTTATCATACATTCGAGAACATTTTCAATTCAATCCTCATATTCATTATCAAACCCCTATCCTATGTCTCTCTTCTAAAATTCATTTAAACCATAGGAAAATACAATAAAACAATCATGAGGGAACCAACTCCCTAGCAAATGAAAGACTCCCTAGGTCTCTACCATAAGTGGAAGTTTTTGGAAGTAGGATGCTCCTGCATCAGACTCCCAAGGAACACAAATTTCCATGATCTTTTGATCATGAGTTCTTTATGCTGAAATCCTCTAGGGTCCAAAAATTTACATTGTTGCATGTTTGTCATGTTGTCCTACTGCATCATTGATGTATTCAATTCTCCATTTTCTCCGCTAATGTAGATATTCTTTTCTCCTTCATGTCTTCTCTGATACATTTTCACCATCAACATACTCATTTATTCAAATTTTATGTCCAACTTATCCTTTTGCTAGTACATGATCTACAATTTGTTGTTGTTGATGCTATCCTCCTCTTCTTCATTAATGCCATTGTTGATTGGCACTTTCATTTTCTCCTCAATATCAAATTGATTTGTGTCTACAACTCCTTTGCAGTCTTCATTCCCTGCATCTCTAGTCAACCATTCCTCCAAAAATTCCATCTCTTCCTCAAAATTCATCAACTCATAATGTTTAATTTGAGGTCTCCTTTTATATCTAAGAAATAGTTCAGAATCTATTTCTCTAATCACCTTTTCATGCTCATCATTATCTTCTATGCCTACATCCTTCAATTCAAATTGAAAATTAAAATTTACTTCTGCCTCCTCAGATGCTAAAAACATTTTCCTATCACTGTTAGGTACTTGTGAACATTGTTTCTTCCTGGATGCACTTTCTTCTTCTGACTCAAGTTCCATCAATAATCTTTCCACAACTTAATTTATTCATCGCATCTTGCAAGAATTGCATTAGAATTCTTATCTTCAGTTTTCTCTTAGCTATCTTAATGAGCCAATTTCTCCTCATTTTCTGCAACAACAAGTTCCTCTGACTTTCTGTCAGCAATCCCATTGGAAAAATGTGTATGCATTCCTCTTTCGTTGTCTTCATGAGACACTCTTTCCTCATCCTCCATCAGAATTTAATTTTGACCTTGTATTCTTGAAATATTTTTATAGATTTATTTTTCTTCCTTCTTTCTTTTGACAACTTCAAGTGACCCATCACCTGCTAATCCTCCAATCACACACAAATTTCCAGTTACAAAAACATAAGGCTTACTAGCCTTATTTTCTTACTTTGTCAGCGCATCCACATGTTGATCTAAACTCTCTAAAGATTTCATCAGACTTCCTGCAAGTCTCTCATTCTCCAAGCAAATTATGAGACTCTCAACAGGTCTCATCTCAACATGATCCTCTCCAAGGATGTCTCCCTACTCTGGTTCACAATAGTGAACTTTTACTTCAGTCAATGGCCTCTATTTGAACTTAGCTCCTATGAGTTTTTCCTTTTGCATACAATCATTCATTATTTTCTTCAACTTCTCCAATCTTTTCCTCAACTTCTCCTCAAAAAGAATTATTGCACTACTGGCCACTTGACCTTCTTCACTTTCCATCCTTGTCTTTGGTTCTCTCTAATCTTCTTCTGTAGCAGTGTCTATATGAATTTGAGCCTCCCTTTTAGCTCATTCATTTCTCTGTCATACTCCTCTTGATTCATAATCTTTATGCCATTTTTCTTGGCACCCTTCTTTCCTCTGATGTGGCTTCCTTCTGAACCTCTACAATGACCATTAGTAGCCATTATTTTCATATAATTTTATCTTGTGAACTTCACTCTGTTCACTTGTGGACTGAACTCAAGCCTTTGTAACAAGCTTTCTCCATATCCTGCTACCCAAATACCTTACTAAGATTCTCCTTAGCCTAGTATTTTGGTATTCTTTTGGTTCTCTGATGCAAGAGCATTGTTAGGAAGCACATGTGGGGAGACAACTCAGTGTCTTAGCGTGCCTTTGAATTAATTTGGAATATTGACACTGGCATTTCCTGCCAATCATTTTTTGAACTGATTGAAAACTAAAGAAGATCAAAATGCTTGGGAGCTGAAAGATCACGAGTGATCTGGGATTTTCACTCCTAGACTTTAATGTAAAGGAACCTAAGTGGTATTTAGTTTTTTTTCTGGAGTAGATAGGTAGTCGGAGGGAACCCTAAGAGCCCTCTGGGATAATTAGGAATATGGTATGCCCAAATGAGGCTGATGAACATGGAGGATAGTGGAAATTTGTTAGGAGATAGCTGAATTTTAATTGTTTCTTTTCATAGTTGTAGCCATTTACATTTGAATGAATATAACAGAGTAAAATTGATCCAATGTATGGTGTTGCTACTGTTTATAGTTCCTTGTTATTTTATGCTTTCATGAATGAATGATTTATGTTATTGAGCATATGAAACTATGAAGTGTTTTGATAAGTTTCAATTGTTTTTTTTCATTGAGTTCATGCAAGGTGTGCATAGAGTCTGTAAGGAGTGCGTTGACAGAGTCTGTTTCGACTTAGAATCTCATAAGAGATAGCCTGTGTTAGAGCCAATTCTTGCAAGGGGGTGTTTCTCTCTGATTTCGGGCCCTTGGTGCAAATGTGTAGAAATAGGGGTTTAAAACCCATCAAATGCATTTTATTCAAAGGCCGTAGTCATGAGCACCAAGCGCAACACACAAAAGAAGTCCATTTCGGGCTTAAAATCAAGCGAGTGGGCATTTTGTTTTTAACGGCGAGGATCCATAGATGGAGCAGATCAACGGTCATTGGGTAAGATTGAGTCATGGAGTTGCACGAGGTTTAGCGCATGGGCTCATCTCTTATGGCCAAAGTCACGAAATGATCATGGTCGTCCGATCCAGTCGGGACACAAGGCTCCTAATCATGCTTGATCACGATTTCGGCTACCGGGACTTTGAAAGACAAGGGGTCGCTCCTCCACTACATCAGGAATCACTGAAACCCAAAATGCGAAATGTAAAAGCTACCCAGGAACCGTTTCGACATTCCAGCTACCAGGACTTTGAAAGACAAGGGGTCACTCCTCCACTGCATCGAGAATCGCCGAAACCCGAAATGCGAAATGTAAAAGCCCCCCAGGAGCCATTTCAGGATTCCGACTATCGGGACTTTGAAAGACAAGGGGTCTCTCCTCCACTGCATTGGGAATCGCCGAAACCCAAAATGCGAAATGTAAAATCCCCCTAGGATCCATTTCGACATTCTGGCTACCGGGACTTTGAAAGACAAGGGGTTTCTCCTCCACTGCATCAAGAATCGCTGAAACCTGAAACGCGAAATGTAAAAGCCTCCTTGAAGACAGTTGCATGGCCCTGTGGTTACATTGAGAGTGAAACCTGAAGAAATGAAGGCTAGCCTCCAAGCTTTGGAAAACTGAAACGTGGTCACTCTCTATGAATTCAGTCTCGTCCACCCTCCATAGAAGAAGCAGTTAATGAATATTGAGTAGGTGGTTGAGACCTCAGCTCAATCCATAAATGGAAGGCATGGGAAGGGTTAGAAGCAGTCAGTTCGTGGTACTCCGATGGATTGTTTTCCTATAGAAGCCATGTCATCTGAAGTAGTGTTAGACAAGAAGCTGCATGTACAGTCTAAAGGAAGATCATGTGCATGTAAAGCCTTAAATGAGGTAGCTCAACTACCCTCCTGGGGACAAGGAGGCAAATTGCTATGAGTATATATATTTAGTTTTTGTATTTTTGTAAGGAATGGATGGTAGAGAAGAGCTCCTAACTATAATGTTTTAATGAAGCACTAGTTTTCCTGGCTATGTATCTGTATATGAAATTTACTTGTTTAATGTAAGGCATCTCTCTTTTTCATCTTGTTTAGATCTCATACTAAAGGGGTTCATGATTGAATGATTCACATGAATCATCATGACTGTGTTATGATAAAGGATTTATTATAACTCTATTATGTTCTTTTAGTGTTTTTGCTTTTGAATATAAGAGGTTCTTGTGTTCAAAGTTTTCTTCTACAGGCTGTTAGAAGCCCGATGCCTATATCATCCCTTCACATTTCCTCACAGAAGTCTTCCTCCTACTCACCCTTATTACAACTTACTGCCTAAAATTGAACCAAGACCTCATCTACTTGTGCATGCCTGGCCTAGTTTCTAAGTTAGAATGACATTGTTTTGAGTTTACTTCCATTCATCACCCTTTATCAAAAAATAGTGACATAAACTGATGGGCTTCAGGCTTACTCCTGCTGCAATCCAGGAGTGAATTCTGATGCCAACATTTCTGTGCCGTTGTCGGGGAGGAAGTTGAATATTTTCCCCGGGATTGAACGACATTGAGTCTCTGATTCTGAAGGTGCATCAGGCATCAGAGCCCTTGAATATTGCTACTATGCACTTGGTGACTCCATTGTTTCATCTGTGGCTACTTTTAGCACACCTGAAAGTTGACCAAGAGGAGATTTTTCGAGAAGGTTTCAATAGCTGTTTTCTCAGCTTGAGAAGTTTCCTGGGAGGACACAACGTTACGATATGGCCTTTGATGGTGAACAAAGACCAAACACATTCAAAGCTGCACATCTTTCACCTGGCGAATCCATGATCCGAGGATCAATCGACGACTCCACTGATTCGATATGGAAAATATCTTAGCTCAAAGGTTGGCTTTTTGTGACTTTTCCCAGATAGTTTGTTTTCCTAATCCACTGCCTAATAGAGATGAATGGGAAGATATCCTCTCTGAATTTCAAGAAAAAATTTCGGAGGTACCAGCCGAGAATTTATTGGACTTTCATGAGGTTATTCATTGACTTAATATCATCCATGAAGATGTCCAAATTAAGCTTTTTAGGTATTCATTAAAGGGAGCTGCTCTTGATTGGTGTCAATCTCTTCCCACTGCAAGCATCCATTCTTTGACAGGTTTTCATACAACTTTCAATTCATTTTGTAAAGATTACTTCCCAACTGAGTGTTTGTATGAAAATTGTTGTGATGAGTTTTCTTTGCTTCATAAAGCCTCTGCTGGTCCGGAAGACCATGTTTGTGATGGAGATTTTACTGTGGAGGAAAGCATTTGTTATGAAAATCTAGAGGTGTTGGATGATATTAATTATGTTAGCCCTAGCACGGAAGAACCTAACACCATTTCATATACATCTGTTCTTTTAGATGTTCATAAAGATCAACATGCCTCTTGTGAAAATTCTGAGTTTATAGAGAAGATGTTGTTTATAGTAGATGGCTCTCCTGAATATAGGGTTGAAGCAGATGTTCCTAGCAACTCGGCTTATGATGACGAAGACCTTCCAATTTTTAAAGAAGAGATGGTTGTGGAAGAGGATTCTTCTCTTTTCCTTCAAGAGGTTTCCCATGATATATTTTTACCTAGGATTAAAGAGAAAAATCTTATGTATGAACAACCAGAAGCAACAATTACCACTGTCCTTGAAATGGATATTTTTGACAGTTATATTCTCGATGGGATCACTATTCTAGAGGTTCATTATAGAAATGAAGGGCAACCCTTTTTTGATGAATATTCTAGTGATGATGAGTAGCAAGCTTATCCTACATTTGATCACTATGAAGACACTGACCAACATGACAACAAGAAGAGATTTCCCATGGTCCCTATTTATGATGATTATGAATCTGATCCTTAGGAGAGCCATGGAGAAGAGGAGGAGGAGCCGAATATGTAGTTTACAGAATGCGCAGAGCTAGTCAGCGAGCAGCCACCGCCTGAGATCAGTCAGCCTACATCAGCTGTCCACCCACCTGTGCTTACCAGAGATATTCAACCACACGTGAAAAAATGAGTAGCAAACGAGGCTTCCTGTCACCCATTTCCTGGAGTTTTCCACAAGTCCTATGAGCTTGTGAAGGAATACATGGAGTTGTATTTCCTTCACAATTTGGAGCCGCCGTATTTCATCTCGACTTCAACCTGTAAGGAGGAGTTGAAGAGCGTAACCGTTTTGCTGTCACAGTTACACCATATATTTGTGATCATCGACAGAAGGAAGGAGCTTCTATTTAGGAAGTTGCTTGATTGGCTATGGTGGAAGTTTGCTTTCACCTAGCCCCATGTAAAGGAATTTATTAGTTTAGGACCGTACATAAATAATCTCCTTGGAGCATGTGTGTTTATATTTTATTTTCACTTATCAGCATGTATTTTTAAGCAGAGTGTTTTGAGCTCGACTCCATAGCCCAACATAAGGCAACTGGAACTGCAGAAGGAGTTCCTAGAGCATCGCAGTGATGACTCTATTCCCCATGGAGCCTAATGTTAGCGCCAATTCTTGCAAGGGGGTGTTTCTCTTCGATTTCGGGCCCTTGGTGAAAATGCGTAGAAATTGGGTTTAAAACCCATCAAATGTGTTTTATTCAAAGGCCGTAGTTATGAGCACCAAGCACAATACACAAAATAAGTCCATTTCGGGCTTAAAATCAAGAAAGCAAGCATTTTTTTTTTAACAACGAGGATCCATAGATGGAGCAGATCGATGGTCATCAGGTAAGCTTGAGACACAGAGTTGCATGAGGTTTAGTGCATGGGCTCATCTCTTATGGACAAAGTCATGAAATGATCGTGGTCATCCGATCCAGTTGGGACACATGGCTCCTGATCAGGCTCAGTCACGATTTCAGCTACCAGGACTTTGAAAGACAAGGGATCGCTCCTCCACTGCATCAGGAATCGCCGAAACCCAAAATGCGAAATGTAAAATCCCCCCAGGAGCCGTTTTGGCATTCTGGCTACTGGGACTTTGAAATACAAGGGGTCGCTCCTCCATTGCATCGAGAATCACTGAAACCCAAAATGCAAAATGTAAAATCCCCCTAAGAGTCGTTTCGGCATTCTGGCTACCGAGACTTTGAAAGACAAGGGGTCGCTCCTCCACTGCATCGGGAATTGCTGAAACCCGAAATGCAAAATGTAAAAGCCTCCCAGGAGCCATTTCGGCATTCCGACTACTGGGACTTTGAAAGACAAGGGGTTTCTCCTCCACTGCATCGGGAATCCCCAAAACCTGAAACACAAAATGTAAAATCCTCCTTGAATATAGTTGCATGGCCCTGTGGTTACGTTGAGAGTGAAACCTGAAGAAATGAAGGTTGGCCTCCAAGATTTGGAAAAATGACATGTGGTCACTCTCTATGTATTCAGTCTTGACCACCCTCCATGGAAGAAGCAGTTAATGAATATTGAGTAGGTGGTTGAGACCTCAACTCAATCCATAAATGGAAGGCATGGGAAGGGTTAGAAGCAGTCAGTTCGTGGTACTTCAATGGATAGTTTTCCTGCAGAAGCTGTGCCATCTGAAGCAGTGTCAGACAAGAAGCTGCATGTACAGTCTGAAGGAAGATCATGTGCACGTAAAGCCTTAAATGAGGTAGCTCAGCTACCCTCCTGGGGCCAAGGAGGTGAATTGCTCTGAGTATATATATTCATTTTTTGTATCTTTGTAAGGAATGGATGGTAGAGTAGAGCTCCCGACTGTAATGTTTTAATGAAGCACTGGTTTTCCTGGCTATGTATCTGTATATGAAATTTCCTTGTTTAATGTAAGGCAACTCTCTTTTTCATCTTGTTTCAATCTCATACTAAACGGGTTCATGATTGAATGATTCACATGAATTTTCATGACTGTGTTATGATAAAGGATTTATTATAACTCTGTTATGTTCTTTTAGTGTTTTTGCTTTTGAATATAAGAGGTTCTTGTGTTCAAAGTTTTCTTCTACAAGATGTTAGAAGCCTGGTGCCTATATCATCCCTTCACATTTCCTCACAGAATTCTTCCTCCTACTCACCCTTATTACAACTTACTGCCTGAAATTGAACCAAGACCTCATCTTCTTGTGCATGCCTGGCCTAGTTTCTGAGTTAGAACGATATTGTTCTGAGTTTACTTCCATTCCATTCATCACCCTTTATCAAAAAATAGTGACATAAACTGATGGGCTTCAGGCTTACTCCTGCTGCAATCCAGAAGTGACTTCTGATGCCAACAGCGTGAAACTTCCGTTTGCAAGGAGTGAAAAGATACTGTTACAAGGTGTGCACAGTCTCCTGCAAGAATCTAAGTCTTGTGTAAGAATATGTTGCAAGGCGTGCAGAAATCCAAAAATCCGACTAAGTGTCGAAGAAACCGTTTAAGGAGTTCAAAGAAAGGAAAAGTACATAGGAGTTAGTGGGATAAATCCTTCTGGAAGAAGGAGCTTTTAAGGTTTTGCAAGATAAACGATCAAGATCCATCCAGGAGGGAGAAAAATCATTCGAGATCATTGGATCCGGGAAAAGTGCGCGAGATTTAAGTCTCTGCATGTGCACAAGAGCGAGGATTCACCGAAGTCCCAAAGAGGTTAGGGACCATCCATCATCTAGGGGGACACGTGGCGTAAGACCTGCAACTTCGAGTGAAAGCACTTCGGGAGAGAACGCGTGTGCAAGAGTTGAAACTCCCGAAGCCTGAAGAGATGAAGTGTTTTGTAGTTGTTGATTTGTGGGGGAACACGCATTGAAATATCATCGACTTCAGGTGAAAACGCTCCGGAATATAACGAATGTGCAGGAGTTGAAACTCCCAAAGCCCGAAGAGCGAAGTGAACTACATCCGTCGGTTTGTGGGAGACACACGTTGCTAGATCGTCGACTTTAGGTGAAATCTCTCTGGGAGAAAGTGAGTGCGGAGGAGTTGAAACTCCTGAAGCCTAAAGAGTGAAGTGAACTAAAAATGTCGATCTATGGGAGACACGCGTTGTCAGATCGTTGACTTCGGGTGAAATCTCTCCTGGAGAAAGTGAGCGCGGAGGAGTTGAAACTCCCGAAGCCTAAATAACCAAAGTGAGTCATGGCCATCAGATCCAGTAGGACACGTGACAAAGATTCATGAACTTCGGTTGAAATCATTGTTAGGCTGCTAAATTGAAGCTTTGAATGACCTGAAACACTAAATTGTCAAACTAGGGTTGCTAAACTTCGAGCTGATACATAGTATGTGCAGGTAAGCGTCTAGTCTCTATCTGAATGCTATCCTAAGAAGAAAACATACACCTATTCTGAGAACTTGAATTTTAATAACTAACTTGAAACTGAGCATTTCCTATTAAGTCATACACAGAAAAACAGTCTTGTGCTCAAATGCTGGTGCTGCTATTTCTATTCAAAAGTGTGGTTCAACAAGATTATTTTGCCTCTATGCCCAATCATCTACCATCATCATTTCTGTTTAAGTCAGGACACACAGGGTATTGTCGAAAATGCATTCATTCTGAGCAGCAAAAATAAATCTAATTCTGTCTACAGGAAAACAGAGTACTATCCTATCTACTGGTACCAGGAGCTCCTTTTGTTCTAACTGTAATCTAACTATTCTAAGCAGGCAAGGTAACTACTGTCTAACAAAGCAAAATGCATGCTAATTCTGAGTTATATTCGGATTGAAAATGAAAAGCCACACAATACCATGTTCGTACTCTTAAACCCTACAGGCATCAGACATGTGTTTTATATTCACCAACGTAAAAGATAACAGTTTGTGGGAAATGATTCTGTTGGAGAACGATACGATTATGAAACAACCAAATCGATTACACACTATGAGCTACAGATATACCATTCATGTAAGAAAATGCTAATGTGCTAAAACAACTAAATCTACAAGCATAAGCTACCTCGTATACAAGTTCTAAAACACAGAAAGGAACTGAATCTATGACAACATAAAACTAAATCTATTGCAAAATAAGGCAGCGACTTGCACCGGTTTGGCGGGCCCAACCAAATGTCACAAATGCTGTAGGTGGTAACCAAAGCCGACTATAACATTCTATACGATCACTGTGTAAACTTCGTGCTTCATTAACTCAAGAAAGAAATACTCAAATCATAAGACAGTCGGGTACCATAACGCAATAGTAGTCTATATTCAAAAACATAGGTTCACATCATAACATAGTCCAACATAATCTAACCCATTCTCAGAAGTGATCCCGGGTTTATATATCAATCCTTCTGTCTATAACAGTCGAAAATAAAGGTATGTAAAACAAACGGATCCCCGATCCGAGAATAGTTCTTGAAATCAAATT
>ML793170.1:116639-139812 GCA_009831015.1 Picea engelmannii
AACATAATCTAACCCGTTCTCAGAAGTGATCCCGGGTTTATATATCAATCCTTCTGTCTATAACAGTCGAAAATAAAGGTATGTAAAACAAACAGATCCCCGATCCGAGAATAGTTCTTGAAATCAAATTGAAACGTACTTCATAGCTTCGTGACACGTAGTGTCACGAAGTGTGAACGATGAGGAATAATCGACCCAGATTTATCATTGGCTTTCAAGCATCCTGTGGCGATGACTCCAGCTGTCATGCGAGCTCTCTGCCTCCCATTTCTAACCATAACGCACACCATAACATGCAGATCTTGAGAGGCCCCCATTGGTACCTCCACGGGTACGAGTTGGTACCTGGTACCGACATCCTGTTCCAAAAATAGAAGTGGTACCTAATCCAAGCGATATTAGTTCCAATACCAATTTAAAGCATTAAAGTGCATAAAAATAGCTTGAAATGCAAAGATACCTTAGGTAACCCCATCGAATGGTAGGGAGATGTTAATTATGTAAAAACAAGGCCAAAAGGGTGGTACTGGAATATAAATGGAGGTCTGTGGTATATAATATAGGCAAAGAGCATGGTCAAAACCGGGGACCAACAATCACTTCGGGGGAAAGCGAAGGTGGAGAGTTTGAAACTCCTGAAACCCAAATAGCCAAAGTGAACCGTAGTTGTTGATATGTGGGAGACACATGTCGATAGATCATCGAATTCAGGCCAAAGCACTCTAGGAGAAAGCGAAGGTGAAAAGTTTGAAATCCCTGAAGCTCGAATAACCAAAGTGGTCTATGGTCATTGATTTGTGAACAAAGATCGATGATGGGGGATCATTGCAGAGCATAGAGGTGAAATTAGTGAGCATGCTAGTTAATGACCCGTTATTCACCAACGTTGTTGATCTTGTCAGGAAAGGGGATCAACAACCATGATTGGATCGAGTTAGGTAAGAACTTTTCTGATTCGGGGATTGAATCCTCCGATAAAGAGCGAGCACATTGGTGCCCCGCAATTTTCGTGAGCCATCGATCGATGAACAAATCGGTAAAGACCAGGTCATGACCGTGAAAACACGAGGGTGATAACATGGCCTATGTTTTGATTCACTTTGAGACCAGTAAGGTCTAGAGGAGATAATCCATCTCGAGGAGAATATTTTATGATCCTTGACCGAGAGTTTGTGAAACCCCGAAGGGGAGAAGGGGGGTCTACATCAAGTGGTATCAGAGCCTGAAGTTGTTTTCAGGTAGCGAAAAAGAGATCGAATTTATACTATGTGTGTGAGAAACCATCAACACAATGCCACTGAGGAGACGTGTGGAGCCGCCTATAGCAAATCATGTTGTAGAAAGAGAAATGCGAGAGATTCAGGTAAGTTTAGAGGCAATGGAGGTAGCATAGAGGACGGAACCTGATGTTGGGGACATCAGTGATGCAGAAAGTGAAGAAATAGAAGTTGAAGAAGTTGCAGGGGAAAATGTTGTCAAAGAACGCTTGCTGAGAGCGGTTGTTAAATTGGGAGCTAGAGAAAAGATAAACATCCCAATGAATAAAGGTAACTTGGATGTTATAGAATTGATGGATTGGATAAGATCCATGGACAAATATTTCGACTATGAAGATTTCGATGAGGAGAAGAAGGTGAGACATGTTGTCACTAGGTTGAAAGGACATGCAACACTGTGGTGGGATGAACTGCAGGATGAGAGGAGAAGAAAAGGAAAGAAAAAGATAAAGAATTGGTACATAATGGTAGCCAAGATGAAGGCTAAATTCATACCCAAAGATTATCAGATAAATATGTTCAGGAAGTTGCAGAACCTGAGACAGAAGGGTATGACAAAGAAGTACACATAGGAGTTCTACAAGCTAAATATCAGGACTGGACAATGAGAGAAAGATGAGGAAAATGTTTCCAGGTATATAAATGACCTGATGTATGAAATCTAGGATGAGATCAGCATGATGTCAGTGAGGAAAGTAGAGGCTGATGCTTATTAGATTGCTCTGAAGGAAGAGGAGAAGTTGGCCAGGAAACAAAGTCAATGAAACAAAGGCAGAATCCCAAGAAAAGGAAAGGGATTTTCCCATGACAAGGCACAAAAACCCAAAGACGAGACTGAGAAACCATATAGTCACTCATAAAGAGGAGGAAGTTCTCGAGGAAGACAAAGTGGTGGAAGAAATTATTCTAGAGGAAGAGGAAGAATCATAGGAGGAGAGATAAGATGTTATGCCTGTGGAAATACATGACACATGTCTTGGGAATGTCTCGAGAAAAATAAAGAAGGATTTGAAGCTCACATTTCAAAATCTCATAAGTTGGATGTTGAAGTAGAAGGAGCAGAAGATGGAAGATCCCTAATGCTGAGGAAGGTTCTCTTGAAGCTAGAACCAGAAGTTGAAAAACCAGTGCAGAGGAATAGTTTGTTTAGGACAACTTGCAAGACTAAAGACAAAGTATGCAAGGTGATAATTGAGAGTGGGAGCACTGATAATCTAATATCCACAGAGATGGTGGATAAATTGGAGCTGGAGACAACTGCACAATCGAAGCCATATAAAGTCTCATGGTTGTAGAAGGGACACCAGGCAATGGATCTCGACAAAGTGCATGAGATTTAAGTATATGTGTTCGCATAGGAGCGAGGATTCAGTGAAGTTACAAAGAGGTTAGGGACTGTCCATCATCCAGGGGGATAGGTGGTGTAAGATCTGCAAATTTGGGTGAAGGTACTCTGGGAGAGAATAAGTGTGTAGGAGTTGAAACTCCTGAATCCCAAAGAGCCAAAGTGATTTTAGTCTGTAGATCTATGGGGGAACACACGTTGACAGATCGTCGACTTTAGGTGAAAAAAATATGCAAGAGAATGAGTGTGCAGGAGTTGAAACTCCCGAATCCCGAAGAGAGAAGTGAAGTATAGTGGTCGGTCTGTGGGAGACATGCGTCACTAGATCGTCGACTTCGGGTGAAAGCTCTCCGGAAGAAAGTGAGCACAGAGGAGTTCAAACTCCCGAAGCCCTAAGCGAGAAGTGAACTACAGTCGTTGATCTGTGGGAGACACATGTCTCCAAATCATTGAATTCAAGTGAAATCTCTCTGGGAGAAAGTGAGCGCGGAGGAGTTGAAACTCCTGAAGCCTGAATAACCGAAGTGAGTCATGGCCATCAAATCCAGAAGGACACGCGGTAGAGATCCATGAACTTCAGGTGAAAGCACTCAGAGGGAAAGCAAAGGCAGAGAGTTTGAAACTCTCAAAACTTGAATAGTCGAAGTCAACCGTAGTTATCGATCTATGGGAGACACGCGTTAACATATCATATACTTCGGGCCAAAGCACTCTAGGAGAAGGAGAATGCAGAGAATTTGAAATCCCCGAAGCCTGAATAACTGAAGTGGTCTATGGTCTTTGATTTCTGAATGGAGATCTGTTAAGAACCAAATATCAATATAGCATAGAAAAAACCTCAGAAAAAGTACTCAATGCCTTGAAAAAGAGATAATTTCAGATAATAAGCCTCTTCGAGGGGGCAACCTCCTTTTACCCCACTTAAATGTTTAAGTCCAAGATGATTCAAAATGAAAATGTCTCCTTGGTATATATAGGAGACTAGGAAGTATACTTATAACTAATGGCCTAAAGCAGACATAAATAAAATAACATTACTAATATAATATGCCCCAATTAAGGGGTAATGAGCCAATATTAGGGCTTAACATTCCCCTCCCCTTGAGACAAGTGTTGTCCGCAATGTTTGAGTAACTCTGGATGCTTCTGTATAAAAGACTCATCTTCCCAAGTGGAATCTTCAGCTGGTAGTTTCCTCCATTTAATGAGATACTCTGAAATGGATCTATTTCTCAGCTGGTGAATTCTTGTGTCAGTGATGGCTTCAGGATCCAATATGATTTTTCCTTCCTCGTCAATTTCTGACAATATAGTTTGAATTGGGATCTTTTCGCCTATAACCTTCTTTAAGCATGAAACATGGAAAACTGGGTGTACTCATGAAGATGCAGGCAACTCTAATTTGTATGCCATAGTACCAATCTTTTGCAACACCTTATAAGGGCCATAGTACTTTGGTGATAATTTATTATCCGTCTTGGCTTGCTTGAGGGACATCTGTTTGTATGGTTGTAGACTTAAAAATACCCAATCCCCTACTTCAAAACTTCTTTCACTACGATGTTGATCTGCTTGTTGTTTCATGTGATTTTGTGCCATGGTCAGGTTGTCCTTTAAGATTTGGAGAACTTGTTGTTGATTCTCGATTTGATCTTCCACTGCTTGAACCTTATATTTTTATTTTAGAGAAGAAGTGATGGAAGGAGGGTGGTATCCATAAAGTGCCATAAATGGTGTCATTTTTGTTGTGGTATGAAAGGAAGTGTTATACCACCATTCTGCCAAGGGTAACCATTTGAACCATTGTGTTTGTTTATCAGAGACAAAGCAACAAAGGTATCCTTCTAGACATTTGTTCACTATATCAATTTGTCCATCAGATTGAGGATGATAGGATGAGCTATGAGCCAATTGAGTACCCAAACAAGAAAATATTTTTGTCCAAAAATGTCTAGTGAAGATGGGATCTCTGTCACTTACAATAATCTTTGGGCTTCCATGTATCTTATGAACTATCTCCATGAATGCAGTGGAAATTGTACTATCTTGTGGACTCAGTTCATGATGATTCCAAAACCCTATCTTATACAGGTGGTATCTCAGAAAGTATAAGGCCCCAAGAGCTAAATTTTGAACCCAACGTACCTTGATCCGTCTACTAAATATCCTCCAAGCCGTTCCTTCTGAAACGTTGTAAAACAAAAGTTATATCTAAAATACCAAGGTGTCTCAGATGTGTCAGGGAAACCCCAAGACCTTGAGCTCTGATACCATATGTTAAGAACCAAATATCAATATAGCATAGAAAAAACCTCAGAAAAAGTACTCAACGCTTGAAAAAGAGATAATTTCAGATAATAGGCCTCTTCGAGGGGGCAGCCTCCTTTTACCCCACTTAAATGTTCAAGTCCAAGATGATTCAAAATGAAAATGTCTCCTTGGTATATATAGGAGACTAGGAGGTATAATTACAACTAATGGCCTAAAGCCGACATAAATAAAATAACATTACTAATATAATATGCCCCAATTAAGGGGTAATGAGACAATATTAGGGCTTAACAAGATCTAATGTGGGGAATCATTATGGAGTGCGGAGGTGAAATTAGTGAGCATGCTAGTTCATGACCTGCTATTCAACAATGACGTTGATCTCATTGGGAAGGGGGATCAACAACCATGATTAGATCGAGTTAGGTGAGCAATTTTATTATTTTTGGGATTTAATCCTCCAAAAAAGAGCGAGCACGTTGGTGCCCCACAATTGCTGTGAGTTGTTGATCAATGAAAAAATCGATAAAGATCGGATCATGACCGTGAAAACCTGAGGGTGATAACATGGCATGTGTTTTGATTCATTTTGAGACCAGTAAGGTCTCAAGGAGCTAATCTATCTCATGGAGAATATTTTACGATCCTTGACCAGGAGGTCGCGTAGCCCTGAAGGGGAGAAGGGGGGTCTGCATCATTCTCTCCCTCATAGAACCTCTTCTAAGCACCCCTTGCTCCCATTGGCTACTACTATTTCTACTTACCTTTGAGAACATGCACTTGTCCTTTGTTGTTCCAACCTTCAGCTGGAATTCCTTCAAGGTTATTTTCCACTACTTCCTTTCTCTTTTCTCTAAGAGCTCACATTCTCTTCTTCATTCAAGACCATCAATGGTTATCTACTACAACTCTCATAGATGTCATAGCTGCTACCAATCCTTTCCTTTGTTTCTTCAACCTGCAACACAAATATTAAACCAGAGTTAGTTCAAACACATCAAATCAACACATTCAAGATTTTTTCATGATATTGAATCCTTTTGATTCATTTGTCTGAATCAATTCATCTGCTCTGTCCTGTCATATTTCACCAAATATGAACTCCTTTGTACAATATCTTTGCATCAATTGTACTCAAAAGTATGCTTTCTTTGTCTCTCCTTCAAATCATACCAACTCCATTCTGTTCTTATGTGCTTCTCTATACATGCCTTTGTATTTACTTCATAACTAAATGCTTGTACTTGTAATCATTCAAATGTGCAATTTAATTTTCTTTGATGTTGTCCTTCATTCCCAAAGAGACTTCAATTGCTTTTTATACTTTTTCCAATTTCAAAGAGAACTGTACTTGTTTTGTTTCTATTCTCCAACCTCAAAGAGATTTTAACTAGCTCTAATACCACTTGATATCCTACTCGAGGCTTATACCCAGAATATGGTATCTTATATGGAATTTGTTACTCATTAAACCCACAATGGGGTGTCTAAGGATCAAATCTTCGTAATTCTCGTTTGCTTCTATATTATTACAATGAAATCATACGAATAATAGAGTTTAATAGCTTAACCTTTTGGCCATAGAACTAAATATGCGAACCACAAGCTTATCTAGAAGGCGCTAATGTACTATTCGCCCCTAGCCCCCAGTTGTGAACACCTTTCTACCATGCAGCCGCAGGATATATCCAAGTGCTAAGTCAAATGTCACTTAACTCATAAGTCCTCGAGCATTTTCATCAACAATCATGTCTTAATCAATTATCGAGATCTACGATCCGTGCTCTCCAGCAACATAGCTCATTAACAAATTTACCATAGTGCACATTAATCCCAAGACAACACGTCACCAATCTAATGGATGGTCCATATTAAAAGTGCGCTTCCTCCGAGGAATTAATATCTATGTAGATTTGATTTTCACATTACTTCTAGACTGTTGATCACACCTTTTAATGGACAACCAGATCAATAGTGCGACGCTCCCTTTGAATTAATATTCATGCAACTTTACTGTGAACTATGAATCTCCTCCATTGATCATGTATCTGGATCGATCATCGTGCAAATCCTTGTCCCAATCAAATCGATGACTCATATTTGATCAACCACTGATTGGATGACTCTCACTCAATCATGGGCTTAAACCTTATTAACCCTGATCTAACGACTATCATTCACCAATGGAATAATTTGATGGCTCCTGTAGCTTCCTTCAAATTACACTATTGCAGTGATGATTAGATCATCGATCCTTTATAATGATCGATGATCTCTAGAATCCCATTCACGGTCTCTCTCAATCTTCATTTCTCTCTCACCCGAGCTTCGATTATCCTACATCAACTCTAAGCTCGACAACATCAATTGTTTTCATAGATATATAGGGTTTCAAATATCTGGTTTCATTTATACATAATGTTTAAGATGACAGAGGTTCCTCACACATAATAAACAAAGATTTCTCAGGAAACACTTGAAATAGAGTGTCCTTTTCTTCATTATCCATATGAACACTTACTGTAGATAAATTTACATAAGGATTTTCAATACCTTCTTGACCTAAACACATTCAATATTTCTTTCTCTCTCTCTGGCTTGATTTCTTCCTTAATGGCCACACTCTCTTAGCCTACTCCTACATTATTTTGGCCACCCTATTTTGGCCTGATTTATTCCCTAATGGCCACCCCTAATGCCTTCAAGGATTACAACATTTGACAAAAGGATCCTGAACAAAATTAGTTTAGATCCAACAATTTCTCAACAAAATCCTAAGGATCCTCACTAAGCCACAAAACCCTCAAGAGGATCCACAAAATCCTCACACTCAACTCCTATCTTTAGGACTCACAAATCCCTATGATATCTAACTGACCCTATATATCTCTCATTTCTCATTCCCTCTCATGTTCTCATACATTCAATAACATTTAAAATTCAATCCTCACATTCATTATCAAACCCATATCCTATGTCTCTCTTCTAGAATTAATTTAAAACATAGGAAAATACAATAAAACAATTGTGAGGGAACCAACTCCCTAGCAAAAGAAAGACTCCCTAGGTATCACATATGTACAAGGTTTTGGAATTAGGATGCTCCTACATCATGACTCTTCAAAATAGATTCAACCATGCATCCATGGTATTTATTCTATCATGGCACGTGCAATTCTTGCCTTACAATTCACTTATTTAGGAAATCACATCATGCATTTAGTATACTTATACTCATAAATCATACATGTGCATCACTTACAAATTTTATATCATTCATTCATATCTATTTGGTATTAATATCAGTCTTCATACCAGACAACCTTATAATGCATTCAATCCATGCACTCAAGCATATACAAACATAGATAAATATTGTACATGCAATTTCATCGCCTACACCTTTTTCCATGTCATTCACACATGTGGACATTTCAACTTCCATATCCTTCCTCCCAAAGATCTTACAACCATCCTTATGACAAGTCTCATAGGAATACTCAACACTATGTTGCTCTCTTTGTTGAGAGCTTAGAGTCATTCACATGGAAAGTCTCATAGACATATTCATCATTATGTTTCCCTTTTCTACAAGAAAACAACTAGCAAGAAAACAATCTTCCCTCAACTACTATAAAAGCATTCCACAACCCATAAATACAATATGGTAAATTTCAACAATGCCCAAGCCAACAAGACAACGACTCTAGCTTTTCTTCATGCCTCAAACCATTCTTGGTCAAAAAACCTTTTTATCAAGGGAATTTTTTTCTAGATTCCCTCTCACTTATACTTGAGCATACCAAGCCATATCTATATGGCTACCATCCACCTCTAGATGTCAACCTGACACATTGGTCATCTATAAGTGCCCCAACACTTCCTTTATCATATTTGGGATCAAAATTTCATTAACCATTCTACTTTATCCTCATAGTGTAATATACAATCAATATCATCAACATTTTATTTATGATTCTATAATAAGATCATCACTAACCATATGATCTATGACATCACCATATTTTACATCCAATGATAGAATATAATAAGTCTATTTGGATGTTATATGCATGCTCAATCGTTTCCATATGCATTCCAACGTATCCTCATGCATCAAACATTTTAACCATGCCTGTAGTGAAGATGTATTCCACTTTCTTATCTCTTGCATTTTAATACATAGACATGCCCTTAAGTTTAGGAATATATAGTCCCTTAAAATAGCCATGAGATTTTGGACTTTCTCATGTCACTTCACTTCTTCCATGAGGTTATTCTCAGTCCATAGGACTCATTTTTTACTTTGAGAAAAGGGGATCATCCCAATAGAAGGTTTTCTTCAATTCGCATCCAAGTCTTTCTATTAGCACCTACCATAATAATCCCACTCTTGTAGGAGTGGGTATCATTCCCCCAAAGCAATGATACAATTCTTCTGCTGCAATCCAACATGATTCAATTTTTGTTGAGTAAATCCCAACATAATTTCAATCTGAAATCCTTCTCCTCAAGGAGCTTATGCAGATAATCTCCTTGCGGAAATAAACAATTTCAATAGGCTCATCTTAGCTTTGGTAAACTAGTCTCATGATTTTTTGATAGCCCATCCAGGCCTAGTGTTTGAATCATGCTCTGACAGATAGGGTAGGGTAGGGTGCACTCCCCTTTAAAAGTTTTTTAATAATAATTTATTTAACTCTTTCGTGAGCCCAAGTAGACCAAGTGTTGTTTCCTACTATGATACCACTCTGTAACACACCCAACCCCTAAGTATCTCTGTTAGAGATGGGGCATTGAAATTTCATTTTTTCTAAACAATCTTACTTCCTCTACTTCATATCTCAATAGTCTTATGCTCATCAAGAGATTTCCAACGATATCATTTTTTCTCAAAACATAGCTTTGGAATATAAGTTGTGACCTTTCCAAGTTCTTAGGTTTACATAGGCAACATCTCTCTTACTGCCATGTGGCATCCACATGACACCTTGCTCCCCATTCCATCTGACATGGCGATAACTTGACTCTGAATTGTCACTATCTTAGCCTGCCATGATGGAAATTCAGTGCACACAGGCCTATATCCATAATCTGTCGGACCTTCTCCCAACTCAAGATTTGTTTACCTCTGATGAATATGGTATCTAGGAATATTCCCTCTCAATACCATCCATTCAGAGTTCAATAAGTTCAAGCAGTATTACTGCTCCGAATTTGGGGTATCGAGGAATATCCCTTATCCTCGATGGACGATCTTGATGAACTTAGGTCTCCCGACTAATGACTGAGATCCATCCAACATGTAAGGTTCACCTGCCCAACTTCATCCCAATCAACTCATAAACCTGTTAATGATCAACATCTGCCATCCTGAGGGCATCCTAGCTTCCTTGCTGACAAGCTGCGTAATTCATGACGTCAATACTTCGTCTCTTGACATGACATGTGGCTCAGTATCCACTCGACACATGGACCCATCGCAACTCACCATGTCACTATAGGGTGCATAGGCTCGCTCAACCAGAGATTGACATTTGTCCATATAAACTAAATAGGATACTTAATTTAATACTTTCTTAAAATACACCTCCTTGGCACTTATTTATTAAATACTCATTAGGGATAATTATTATTCACTAATTATTTATCCTCGTAAACACATTTTTACCTATCATAATAATTCACCTAAGTATTTCGGAGCTCTTCGGAGTTGTATTTCGAACCCTTCAAATTTGTACTCTGAACGCTTCAGGGTCAACTCCCAAATGGTCAACACCTAAAAGGTCTAGAAACTTGTGTTCATTTATTTTATATATATTAAATTTATTACATCAACTCAGGCCATCATCCCAAGGTCTTCGCTCTTGAAGACATGTGTTCCTCTCAACACTCTGACCACCAATCACAAGAGAGTAGGCTTTAATATTATAATATATTTAAACTTTAAAACATATATCCCATCACAATCTGAAGCCTTCAGAGTCAATTTGTGGGTTCCCTTCTCGTTACTCCAATGACCATTCATGGAAGGGAAAGGGTAATATTATATTACATTTAAACTTAATAACGTCCATGCCATCACTTCGACAACTTCAAACTTTATTCACATGCACTCTCCCCTTCACTCTGAAGGTTGGACTTTGAAGACCAATCACCAACGAGCATATCTTAATATTTAATAATGTATTGTTTAAAATCAATTGGTCATCGCACTCCAAATACTTACTCCATTCTTTGTTCTCCGACAAATTATTTCTAATATAAATTTAAGTACTTATAAATTGAGAGAGATGGAAGGTATGATTTTCAAGCGTTTAATAAATAAATAAAAGAGTATGTTGCCATAGTTCTTGTAGGAGTGCGAAGTGGCATGTACATGACATAATCCTTAAAACTAGGAACATATTAGCATAATTTAAACTTTTGCACATAGGAAGGATTTCACATTTCCATTAATCATGGACCATGCATAAATTTCTAGGTTGTAAATGTAATAGTTTACAATCTTTATTATTCAAATATTAAAGTATTTAAATGGTAACTTTGGTATATATATATATATATATGTGTGTGTGTGTGTGTGTGTGTGTGTGTGTGTGTGTGTGTCACCACTGCAAGGGTGACACATGACACATGATTATTGGCAGTTGACTGGGTATATCGTACCTATAGGTGGTCCAATTAGAGGGTTGACAAGTGGTGCACAAGTGGTCCAATCATTCATTAACAAGTGTAATTGGATAGCCAATGAGAGGCTGCCACATGGTAGCTTCCCATTGACCAATATTGGTTAATGTATGTTAAAATTATGGAGTCAACGAGGGTTGAACCCACGACCTCCATAACCTCCCAAGACTTAACATAAGCCCCATTACCATCGTGACCTCATTTGTGTCTTGACCTATACATGGCACATATTGTATTTAAATTTATGTAATGGGTCATTCGACAGGGAAAAGGGGTCGAGGGATAAACAACCGACCCCTAGTTTATGAAATAGCCACACAACCAATACCATAGCATGGGGGGCTATCAATAAATCCGTGAAGGGGTATGTTATATATATGCTAGTTATAACATATGTTATTTATAACATATGGTTACACATGTTATTTATAACCATATGTAATAAAAACCAATGAATATGCCAAGGATCGTGGGGAATAGAACCCATGAACTCCACTAAATTAGCTGACGTTTTAACCATTAGGCCAAACCACCCATATTTAACGTGATCCCGCCATAAATAGATTTAAGTTGCCAAATATGTAGATGGAAGTTGGGGGGCCCGAGCCTATATATTGGACATGAATCCCAATGCATTACACACATTCCAATGTGTATGGATTCCTATGTAGGAACGAATCATGATGCTAAGTACATTACGGATTTTTCTCGAAGTGTGTGCAAGAGATTTCCCTAGCTTTTGGCATTGTCTCGTTTTGCGTGCCATACAATAAATTGTCCACACATATGCAAGTTTATATTCGTTGGATTAGGTTTTTCCCAAGGATAATGAATTTGAAGTTTGTTTTGTGATCTCAGGTCATTTGTAAAAGTCTTGTCTCATTTTTTCATGTATGAAACCCATAGTCTCGTTATACGTGCACAAATGTTTTTTTTCGTAACTATTCATAAATTGATCGACTTTATACTCAGATTTCTCAGAATTTTGAAAGGAATTCAATGGTAAACTTCTTTTCTAGGATTGAGTAGGAGAATTAAAGAGAATCCATTAAATTGTTTTTTTCATAAGTCCATATTGTAATGTAATTTGGTATTTTGAGGTGATGAAGAACAATTATACTATCTAAAGGGACTTTGAAGATGAAGTAATATGTCATCCACGTATGTAATTTTAGTTCTTTTATTTTCTGTTGTGTCATCTCAATAATCTGCAAGTAATTATTCAAGTTATTCATCAATATTAATGAAGTCTATGGACAAGTAAGCATATTCACATGTGTTTTTGTAAAACGTCAAGCAATCTTCATTTATTGAATCTGGTCTGATGTTTATGTGTAATTTAAGAGTTATTTTTACATCTAAGAATTTCCAGTTCAAGTTGGTATCAGAGCTAGTTTTTACATTTATTTGCAACTGAATGCTTATGAGGTACAAATCTAAGCAAGGTGAAGGCACACTTGAATAATTTAATCCTAAGATTGAACATGTATTTCAAAGGAAATAAATGGAGCATGAAGGCGTTCTTTCTAAGGTTGATAAGGAGTTTCAAAAAATGTTTCTTGAGATGGAAAATATGGTTAAGGAATTGTGGGAATACCTAGAAATAAGAAGAGCAACTCCTCATCAAAATGAAGGTGGTCTAGTTAAAACAATGGTAAAAGCGGAAGGAGAAGGAGAAGGTGAAGAACCTCCAGGGTCGCCTTCATCCCCATCACCATCATAATCACCATCATCTTCTTCTTCTGTTGGAAGTGAAAATTCTTCTCATAAGAGGAAAAAGCATTCCAAGAATTATTCTCATTCTCATGATCTGTCTTTGTTAAAGCTAGATGTAAAGTTTGATTTTCCTACTTCTGATGGAGAGTTGAATGCAAAGAAGTTGGATAATTGGGTCAAACAGATTGAAGCGTATTGCAGGGTACATAAAATCACACATGGCACTTCAAAGATACAATTGAATACTCTTTGCATGAGCAACGCAACTTTGATATGGTGGTAGAGTCAGACATGGGCTGATCTTATTCAACATGGTAAAATCATCTCTTCCTGGATTGAATTTGTCGTTGCATTAAGAAATAAATTTTATCCATTATCTTATATGCAAACATTAATGATTTCTTTGAAACATCCGAGACAATGAAAAGGGAAAAATGTTCAAGCTTATACATAGGAATTTAAGAGGAAGGCATTATCTTTTGGAATTCCATTACATACTCCTGAGACTCTTCTAAAGTATATTGGTGGTATGTATTCATATCTTCGCCATACTATATTGATGTTTAATCCTACTAATATTGATGAAGTATCAGTACAAGCTACACATATTGAAGCCAACAAAGGAAAACATGGTGTTGAGGATGTGTCAGAGAAGCCACATGAATTCAAGGAGCAGTCGAAGGGAAAAGGGAAGAATAAGAAGACAACTAAAGTGAAGAAGGATGAAGAGAATAAGCCTACAATTTCTCACTGCGAGAATAAAGGACATGATGAAAATCATTGTTGGAAGTTGTATCCATAATTGAAACCGAAATGGGCTCGGTCTAGGAAGGGTAAACAAAAGAACATGACCATGTTGCAGGATCTTGGATCAGATTCCAAGGATGAAACTAAGGTTACAACTATGGGCATCAAAGGTAAATCTTATGTTACAAGTTTCAGTTCATGTACTTCTTCTGCAAAGGTTAATATAATCCTTGATGGAAAGAAAATAAATGACATGTTTAATTTCTGAGTTATCTCAAAGAACACTTGTTGATAGTGGATCACAATTGAATCTTATTTCAGAGCAAGTTGTTCAGAATTTGGGATTGGAAACTAAGCCTCATTTGAGAGCGTATCCTTTGGATTGGATTTGTGATAATTCCCAAGTATAGGTAACTAAGGAGTGAAAGTTATAGTTTGTGATCACATCCAGTTTCATTGATGAGGTAGAGTTAGATGTTCCACTCGACATTTGCAAGATTTTTTTGAGAAGTCCATACTTGTACGATAGAAAGGCCATTTTCTACAGGGAACATAATAAGTATCATCTTTTCAAGGATGGGATTGAGTACATTATGAGAGCTCATTGGATGAAGACGAATTCGACAATTATCACTACAAGGCACATGAGGGCTAATTCTAGTATTCAGGATATAGAATTACAACCTATCATTGAAAGTAGAACAGGTCCTTTGGTTGATGTTGTTCCTATTAAGAAGGGGAATCATGTTGATGGTTCATTCTCTTTCGCATATGTATATTCAATTTTGTTGTTCATTTTATTAATAATCAATGGAGTATGGTCAATTACTACATCAATTAATGGTGTAGTTTATGAATTCAAGGGAATGGTTAACTTGGTCAAAAATTTGGTTAAAATATTCAATAGGGTTGTGATGAGTGAGGTGCTCATTATCCAAGAAGAATGGTTGGATGATACTAGATAAGTGAGACATAATCATTCTCACTTCATTTATGAATAATCCATACTTTTGGAGGTCCAAAAGTCATCTAGTGGGGAGGTGTGATCCAGGAGGATATAAGGAAAACTCATAGAGCTCCGGGAGGATTTAGAACGCTCACAGAGGTCCCAGGGGGTCTAGAAAATATCAAAATTTGACCATCTCAAATGATCGATAAAATGATAGCATTGTGTAGAGATCCTTGTCATCATTCCAATGATGCAAATGACAAGTCAAACATAGTTCGTATGAAAAATTTATGAGCGCTTAAAGTTCCAGTCAACCAGGTCAAAGGACAAAGTACATGGGAAAAATAGGTGTCACGTGTCACCACTGCAAGGGTGACACATGGCACATGACTATTGGCAGTTGATTAGGAAGATTGTACCTCCAAGTGCTCCAATTAGAGGTTGAAAAGTAGCACAAAAGTGGTCCAATCATTCATTAACAAGTGGCATTGGAGAGCCAATGAGAGGCTTCCACGTGTCAACCTCCCATTGGCCAATATTGGTTAGTGTATGTTAAAATTATGGATTCGATGGGGGTCAAACTCACAACCTTCATAACTTCCCAAGACTTAACATAAGCCCCATTACCATCATGCCCTCATTTGTGTCTTAACCTATATATGGCACATATTGTATTTAAATTTATGTAATGATTTATTCAACAGGGAAAAGGGGTTGAGGGCTAAGCCCCCAACCCCTAGTTTATGCAATAGCCACATGACCAATACCATAGCATGGGGGCTTATCAATAAATCTGCGAAGGGGTATGCTATACATATGTTAGTTATACCATATGTTATTTAAAACAGATGGTTATAACCATATGTAATAAAATCCAATGAATATGCCAAGGATCGTGGGGGATAGAACCCCTGAAGTCCACTAAATTAGCTGACGATTTAATTGTTATTCCAAACCACCCATATTTAACAGGATCCCACCATAAATAGATTTAAGTTTCCAAATGTGTGGATGGAAGTTGGGGGGCCCGAGCCTATATATTGGGCACGGATCCCAATGCATTACACACATTCCAATGTGCACCGATTCCTATGCAGGCATGAATCCTAAGGCTAAGTACAGTACGGATTTGTCTTGAAGTGCATGCAAGAGATTGCCCTAGTTTTGGGCATTGTCTCCTTTTGTGTTCCATAAGGTATAATGAATTTGAAGTCTATTTTGTGATCATAGGTCATTTGTAAAATTCTTATCGCAATTTGTGAGGTATGAGACCCATAGTCTCATTATACATGTCAAAGGGTTTTTTCAGAAACTATTCAGAAATTGATCGACTTTATACTCAAATTTCTCATAATTTCACAAGGAATTCAATGGTAAACTCTTTTTATGGGATTGGGTAGCGGAATTAAAGAGAATCCATTAAATTGTTTTTTTATAAGTCCATATTGTAATGTAATTTGGTGTTTCTAGGTGATGAAGAACAATTATACTATCTAAAGGGACTTTGAAGATGAAGTAATGTCATCCATATATGTAATTTGAGTTATTTTATTTTCTGTTGTGTCATCTCAATAATCTACAAGTTATCATTCAAGTTATTCATCAATATTAATGAAGTCTATGGCTAAGTAAGCATATTCACATGTGTTTTTGCAAATAGTCAAGCGATCTTTATTCATCGAATTTGGTGGGATGTTTATGTGTAATTTAAGAGTTATTTTTACTTCTAAGGATTTTCGTATCACCACCCAACCATAGGTACAACTGTTCTTGTTGTATTTCACAGTTGCCCCCCCCCCCCAACTAGAGTATGATGCCATGAGAGAGATCTATTCTTTTGCTCAGCAAAAAGAAAGGGTCGAAGCTTACTCTCCTTCTCCCAAAGGAAACGAGAAGTTCAGTCTTCCACCAAGCAAGGGAATCTGATGTGATTACTCTCTCAATCACTCAAATTATCTGCATCTCTGTTTATTGACCTAATTAAAATACACTCCCCAACAGTTCTTGAACCCAGAAAACACATTTCTTCACTTCTCTCTATTTTATCATAACCATAACAGTTTCCTACACTCCTCTCTACTCATATTTCCTTCCCAAACTCAACTATGTGTGTCCCCTCTTCTTTGCTCATGATTTTCCCTCTATTTCTTGTCTTCTACAACAAGATTTTGTGGGTCAAATCCCCCAATCTGTGGGTCAACCTAGAATCCTCTAGATGGTTACTTTTCTACCCATTCTTATGAGACAAAGGTAGTTTTGGTACAACACCCATTCCTTTTCATAAATGTGGGAAGTTGGTAGTTCAACCACCAACTTCCCTTCATTAACTAAAATTCTAGAAAAATGGGCAATCTGGGTTTTTCTTGAATATTAAATTGGTAAGGGAAATTTGCTCATTGTTTCCCTCTCATGACATCATAACATGTATAGGCAATCCCCCTCAACAGTTGTTCAACATTTTCCTTTTTACATTAATAGCATAAATATTTACATTGCCTTCTTAGCAAAGGTTCAACATTTCCTAGATCCACACACAATTGATCTATCCATAGTCTCTTAGAAAAATATAATTATGTTTGCAAGCTAGGGTAAATAGGTGTGTTACATATATATTAATCATTAATTAGATTCATGATTATAGCGAGGATGTTACATGTGAGGGAGTGTATGTCAATGTCTTATGATGTCATCAAATAGGCTTCAAAGATCATGTGCAAAGGCTTTGCTTCTTCTAATAATTTATTAATATTGTTGAATTTTTTTTTGGTGTACAAATGTTTTATAAATCATTTACATCTCAAAATTATTATATATGTTAAGAGGTCATTCGTAACAATTAATTACTTTTTTAAAGAATACTCATCTATAATAAAAAATAAAATAAAAAATCAATAAAATACTTATTAATTGTAAAACAAATCATAAATCCATTTGTATATCAAATATCTTCTTCCGTACCATTTATAATAGCTTAAAATAAGAATGTAATTTTTATTTATTTTAACATTAAAAATTATAATAGTGTTGGGTTAGAATTCCCAACCACAAAGTTAAGAGCTAGATGGGCTATGCTCTATGTATTCAATGTTATGCAAAGGAATTGTTTTATAGAATTTAATACAATGAAATAAATATATTTGACTTGTTTCATTTAGTGGTGAGAAGTCTACATTGTGGCTTTAGAGACTTAGGGCCAATTCATAGCAACTACATTGCTTGTAGTTTTAAGTTTTTTAATTCAATAATAATTTTTGTATTTTTAATTTTTTTTATTCATATGATTTTTAAAAAATATAATGGAAACATTTTTTTATTGTGACAAATAAATACATTTGATTAATTTTATATCAGTAATATATTATATATGAATATTTTAGACAACCGAAAAAAAATCGTTACAATTAAACAAATACATATGAAGATTTAAAAAATTTTAAATTAAAATTAAAAAACAAAATTGTATTGGTATCATTCAATAATCCATGATGATGATGTTTCTATGCAAAAATAATCATCAAGCAAGCAACCGTAATACTAGGAATTATTTTACAAGTAAAGTAAGGTTTAACCAAAAGAATTACCAATAGCGAAAAGAATAACTAAACTTGTTATGGAGGGTTGAGTTCCATGTAACTTCACCATCTTCACAAGTCAAAGGAAATCCATCGCGAGCAGTAATCACCTTCATCAATGATTGAAAATATTGAAACAAGTACACTCTAATACCTTTGCGATTGAAGATCAAGAATAATTGCATACACCATCATTTTGGTTTACTCCACCTCTTGAGACAAATTACCTTGAAATTGCAACAATAAGGAAAGGAAATGCCCATTGGACAATGGTTTCATATTGTGAATTCAGGTTACTCTGAGACCTTGTGAAACTTGAAAGTCACCAAATGATATAACATATAAAAAAATCTTCTTTTATCTAACTTGTCTGGAAGCATATTGAATTTACGATCATTGGTGAAAAGAAACATGTAGCAAAGATACCATAGTCTTCGACCCAAAGTTATTGTGGATTATATTTGAAGCATAATGGTCAAGATTATAAAAACAACAACATACATGAAGCATTGTGAGACTGTCATAAGAGAGGTGAAATAAGAAATTGTAGATTCTTAGAAAAATCGATCGAACTTATACTAAATGAAATTGGCTTGGACCCTTCATTTGAAAATGTCTTATAATTGAAGACAATGATAAAAACAAACTAATAAAAGAAAACAAAGAAAAACTTACTACATAACCTAACGAAAATAGATATTTCGTATAGAAAAATGACCCTAGAATACTCTCAATAACCCAACTTGAAACAATAAAAACCTCTCTTATTAAAAACCACAAAAAAGAACAAGCCAGACACAATCCACAAAAGAATAAACACCCTTAAACAAATATTTAGAAACGTACTATATAAAGAAAACTCAAAGCAAAACACTATCCTCTTTTAAAGGAAATAAAATGAGCATTCATATCAAATAGTGTGACAAATATTAAGTAACCTCCTTAAAGGCAAATAGAAAGGGCATTCCATACCAAATAGGGCATTCCATTCCATACCTAATATGATTAGTGATGGAAGTTTTGTTAAGATGTATAATGAATGGTAAACACTATAATTTTGTATATAAAACAAAGTAGGGGTTTGTGGTACCAAGGTATTTGACATAAGAAAGATCGAAGAATCTTTAACCATCACTACAATTGTCCCTCAACCATAAAAATGAATAAGTTTAATGTTGCATTTTCTTGAGATGGAGGCTTAAGGAAATGCTCCCATGTTCAAGTCTTTCAATTTGTCCTAGTAATGGCCATTGAATTAATGGTTATCCATTTTGTAATTTTGAATGGGTTTATAACTAATCCAAACTCATATAATTTTTTTTTTGATATTTTTCAATAAGCATTATTTCTTTATCTCACTTAGTACACGCTAATGCAAATAACCCAATCGCGTAGTAGTCAACATGCTTTGACCATACATTAATAGGTGCATTTTGCTATATTAAATAGTCCATTTTGCATTGTTTTATATTAGCTTTTCAATGTTGTGTGAATAATTTTATTAAATTATTTTTTATCAAAATTAAAAATATGTAATAAATATTTTAAATTCATAAATTTAATTATCTATTGGTCGAGAAATGTTGAAGGGACTTAGTTGTCCTTGGTATATGTGAATTATATTTAAGCATTTGTCAGAATTTAATATTCATTTAAAAATTAAATATATCAAAATGCTTACAACTAGCCATGTAAGTCGAAGCAGGTTTTTGGGAAGTGCTTGTCAGTGCAAGGTGGCCGCCTCAGTCTCAAAAGTGCTAGATAGCGACACCGCCTTGTCTTTCGGCTCAGACTTGCTTTGCTCGGCTTACTAGCTCTGCAAGAACTAGGTAATGCGGGAGGCTGTGCATATTTAAGGTGATCTCCACAAGTTCCATGAAGAAGCCTGCATCAACAACCCTGAAGAAACACAACAAGGCTAATGCTAAGCTAGGTAATGGGCTAATATGTTGATTTTACTGACAACAATTGTATTATATCTGAAGGCTATGAGAAACATAAAATAATTTTCTATGAACCTGTTACATGCTAAAGATCCTTTAATATAGTGTTTCCTGTAGTGGCTGAATCGGTCAGTTGAAATCTCCACGATTTTTCGTTAAATTCCTACCCCCAAGCTTCCAAAGAGCCTTTCGGGTGCTTCTCTGAATTTCTCAGAAATCACTGCAACCGTTTAATCCAAAGCACTATAGTGATTCTCCCTTATAACCAGTTGTCATGCTTCTGCCAGAGGTCACTATGGTTCGACCTCGACGTTCAGAATTTGGGATTGGAAACCAAGCCTCATCTGAGACTGTATCCTTTGGGTTGGATTTGTGATAATTCCCAGGTATAGGTAACTAAGCAGTGAAAGTTACAGTTTGTGATCACATCTAGTTTCATTGATGAGGTAGAGTTAGATGTTGTTCCACTTGACATTTGCAAGATGTTTTTGAGAAGTCCATACTTGTACGATAGGAAGGCCATTTTCTATAGGGAACACAATAAGTATCATATTTTCAAGGATGGGATTGAGTTCATTATGAGAGCTCATTGGATGAAGACGAATTCGACAGTTATCACTACAAGGCACATGAGGGCTAATACTAGTATTCATGATATAGAATTACAACCTATCATTGAAAGCAGAACAGGTCCTTTGGTTGATGTTGTTCCTGTTAAGAAGGGGAATCATGTTGATGGCTAATTCTCTTTTGCATATGTATATTTAGATTTGTTTTTCATTTTATTAATAATCAATGGAGTATGGTTAGTTACTACAACAATTAATTGTGTAGTTTATGAATTCAAGGGAATGGTTAACTTGGTCAGCAATTTGGTTACAATCTTCAATAGGGTTGTGATGAGTGAGGTTCTCATTATCCAAGAAGGATGGATGGATGATACTAGACAAGTGAGGCATAATCATTCTCACTTCATTTATGAATAATCCATACTTTTGGAGGTCCAAAAGTCATCTAGTGGGGAGGTGTGATCCAAGAGGACATAGGGAACAATCATAGAGCTCCGGGAGGATTCAAGACACTCATATAGGTCCCAGGGGGTCTAGAAAAGATCAAAATTTGACCATCTCAAATGATCGATAAAATGATAGCATTGTGTAGAAATCGTTGTCATCTTTCCAACGATGCAAATGACAAGTCAAACAAAGTTTGTATGCAAAATTTGTGATCTCTTAAAGTTCTATTCAACAAGGTTAACGGTCAAAGTACATGGGAAAAATAGGTGACACATGACACATGATTATTGACAGTTGACTAGGAATATTGTACCTCCAGGTGCTCCAATTAGAGGTTGAAAAGTAGCACACAAGTGGTCCAATCATTCATTAACAAGTGGCATTGGAGAGCCAATGAGAGGATTCCATGTGGCAGCCTCCCATTGACCAATCTTGGTTAGTGTATGGTACAATTATGGATTCGACGGGGGTCAAACCCACAACCTTCATAACTTCCCAAGACTTAACATAAGCCCCATTACCATCGAGCCCTCATTTGTGTCTTAACCTATATATGGCACATATTGTATTTAAATTTATGTAATGTTTTATTCAACAGGGAAAAGGGGTTGAGGGCTAAGCCCCCAACCCCTAGTTTATGCAATAGCCACACGACCAATACCATAGAATGGGGGCTTATCAATAAATCTACGGAGGGGTATGTTATACGTATGTTAGTTATAACATATGTTATTTATAACATATGGTTATAACCATATGTATTAAAATCCAATTAATATGCCAAGGATCGTGGGGGATAGAACCCCTGAAGTCCGCTAAACTAGCCGACGATTTAATCGTTAGACCAAAACCACCCATATTTAACGGGATCGTGACATAAATATATTTAAGTTTCCAAATGTGCGGATGGAAGATGGGGGGCCCAAGCCTATATATTGGGCATGGATCCCAATGCATTACACACATTCCAATGTGCATGGATTCCTATGCAGGCATGAATCTTGAGGCTAAGTACAATATGGATTTGTCTTGAAGTGCATGTAAGAGATTGCCCTAGTTTTTGGCATTGTCTCATTTTGTGTTCCATAAGGTATAATGAATTTGAAGTCTATTTTGTGATCATAGGTCATTTGTAAAATTCTTATCTCAATTTGTGAGGTCTGAGACCCATAGTCTCGTTATACATGTAAAAGGGATTTTTCAGAAACTATTCAGAAATTGACCGACTTAATACTCAAATTTCTCAGAATTTCACAAGGAATTCAATGGTAAACTCTTTTTATGGGATTGGGTAGCAGAATTAAAGAGAAATCATTAAATTAGTTTTTTATAAGTCCATATTGTAATGTAATTTGGTGTTTTTAGGTGATGAAGAACAATTATACTATCTAAAGGGACTTTGAAGATGAAGTAATTCCATCCATATATTTAATTTGAGTTATTTTATTTTCTGTTGTGTCATCTCAATAATCTTCAAGTTATCATTCAAGTTATTCATCAATATTAATGAAGTCTATGGATAAGTAAGCATATTCACATGTGTTTTTGCAGATAGTCAAGCGATCTTTATTCACCGAATTTGGTGAGATGTTTATGTGTAATTTAAGATTTATTTTTACCTCTAAGGATTTTCGTATCACCACCCAA
>ML793170.1:139894-165862 GCA_009831015.1 Picea engelmannii
CCCCCCCCCCCCCTAGCCAATGTATGATGCCATGAGAGAGAGCTCTTCTTTTGCTCAGCAAAAAGAAAGGGGCAAAGCTTACTCTCCTTCTCCCAAAGGAACTGAGAAGTTCAGTCTTCCACCAAGCAAGGGAATCTGATGTGATTACTCATTCAATCACTCCAATTATCTGCAACTTTGTTTATCGGCCTAATTAAAATACACTCCCCAACAGTTCTTGAACCCAGAAAACACATTTCTTCACTTCTCTCTATTTTATCATAACCATAGGAGTTTCCTACACTCCTCTCTACTCATATTTCCTTCCCAAACTCAACTATGTGTGTCCCCTCTTCTTTGCTTGTGATTTTTCCTCTATTTCTTGTCTTCTACAACAAGATTTTGTGGGTCAAATCCCCCAATCTATGGGTCAACCTAGAATCCTCTAGATGGTTACTTTTCTATGCATGCTTATGAGACAAAGGTAGTTTTGGTACAACACCCATTCCTTTTCATAAATGTGGGAAGTTCGTAGTTCAACCACCAACTTCCCTTCATTAACTAAAATTCTAGAAAAATGGGCAATCTGGGTTTTTCTTGAATATTAAATTGGTAAGGGAAATTTGCTCATTGTTTCCCTCTCATGAGATCATAACATGTATACACAATCCCCCTCAACAGTTGTTCAACATTTTCCTTTTTACATTAATAACATAAATATTTACACTGCCTTCTTAACAAAGGTTCAACATTTCCTAGATCCACACATAATTGATCTATCCATAGTCTCTTATAAAAATATAATTATGTTTACAAGCTAGGGTAAATAGGTGTGTTACATATATATTAATCATTATTTAAATTTGAGATTATAGCGAGGATGTTACATGTGAGAGAATGTATGTCAATGTCTTATGATGTCATCAAATAGGCTTCAAAGACCATGTGCAAAGGCTTTGCTTCTTCTAATAATTTATTAATATTGTTGAAATTTTTTTTGGTGTACAAATGTTTTATAAATCATTTACATCTCAAAATTATTATATACGTTAAGTGGTCATTCATAACAATTAATTACTTTTTTAAAGAATACTCATCTATAATGAAAAATAAAATAAAAAATCAATAAAATACTTATTATTTGTAAAACAAATCATAAATCCATTTGTATATCGAATATCTACTTCTGTACCATTTATAATAGCATAAAATAAGAATGCGATTTTTATTTATTTTAACATTAAAAATTATAATAGTGTTGGGTTAGAATTCCCAACCACAAAGTTAAGACCTAGATGTGCTATGCTCTATGTATTCAATGCTATGCAAAGGAATTGTTTTATAGAATATAATACAATGAAGTAAGTATACTTGACTTCTTTCATTTAGTGGTGAGAAGTCTACATTGGGGTTTTAGAGACTTAGGACCAATTCATAGCAACTACATTGCTTGTAGTTTTAAGTTTCTTAATTCAATAATAATTTTTGTATTTTTAAATTTTTTTATTCATATGATTTTTTGAAAAATATAATGGAAACAAATTTTTTTATTGTGATAAATAAATACATTTGATTAATTTTATATCAGTAATATATTATATATGAATATTTTAGACAACTGAAAAAAATCTTTATAATTAAACAAATACATATGAAGATTTAAAATTTTTTAAATTAATTTTTTTTATTTTTTATATTGGTATCATTCAATAATCCATGATGGATGATGCTTCTATGCAAAAATAATCATCAAGCAAGCAACCATAATACTAGGAATTATTTTACAACTAAAGTAAGGTTTAACCAAAAGAATTACCAATAGCGAAAGGAATAACTAAATTTGTTATGGAGGGTTGAGTTCCATGTAACTTCACCATGTTCACAAGTCAAAGGAAATCCATCTCGATCACTAATCACCTTCATCAATGATTGAAAATATTGAAACAAGTACACTCTAATACCTTTGTGATTGAAGATCAAGAATAATTGCATACACCATCATTTTGGTTTACTCCATCTCTTGAGACAAATTACCTTGAAATTGTGACAATAAGGAAATGAAATACCCATTGGACAATGGTTGCATATTGTGAATTCAGGTTACTCTGAGAACTTGTGAAACTTGAAAGTCACCAAACGATATAGCATCTAACAAAATATTCTTTTATTCAACTTGTCTGGAAGCATATTGAATTTACTATCATTGGTGAAAAGAAACATGTAGCAAAGATACCATAGTTTTCGACCCAAAGTATTTGTGGATTATATTTGAAGCATAATGGTCAAGATTATAAAAACAACAACATACATGAAGCATTGTGAGGCTGTCATAGGAGAGGTGAAATAAGAAATTGTAGATTCTTAGAAAAATCGATCGAACTTATACTAAATGAAATTGGCCTGGACCCTTCATTTGAAAATGTATTATAATTGAAGAAAATGATGAAAACAAACTAATAAGAGAAAACAAAGAAAAACTTACTACATAACCTAATCAAAATAGATATTTTGTATAGAAAAATGACCCTAAAATACTCACAATAACCAAAATTGAAACAATAAAAACCTCTTTTATTAAAAACCATAAAAAAGGACAAGAAAGACACAATCCACAAAAACTTAAACACCCCTAGACACAAGAAAGACACAATCCACAAAAACTTAAACACCCCTAAACAAATATTTAGAAACGTACTATATAAAGAAAACTCAAAGCAAAACACTAACCTCTTTTAAAGGAAATAAAATGAGCATTCATAACAAATAGTGTGACAAAGATTAAGTAACCTCCTTAAAGGGAAAGAGAAAGGGCATTCCATACCAAATAGGGCATTCCATTCCATACCTAATATGATTAGTGATGGAAGTTTTGTTAATGTATAATGAATGGTAAACACTATAATTTTGTATATAAAACAAAGTAGGGTTTGTGGTACCAAGGTATTTGACATAAGAAAGATCAAATAATCTTTAACCATCATTACAATTGTCCCTCAACCATAAAAATGAATAAGTTTAATGTTGCATTTTCTTGAGATGGAGGCTTAAGGAAATGCTCCCATGTTCAAGTCCTTCAATTTGTTCTAGTAATGGCCATTGAATTAATGGTTATCCATTTTGTAATTTTGAATGGGTTTATAACTAATCCAAACTCATATAATTTTTTTTTTTGATATATTTCAATAAGCATTATTTATTTATCTCACTTATTACATGCTAATGTAAATAACCCAATCGCATAGCAGTCAACATGCTTTGATCATACATTAATAGGTGCGTTTTGCTATATTAAATAGTGAATTTTGCATTGTTTTATATTAGCTTTTCAATGTTCTATGAATAATTTTATTAAATTATTTTTTATCAAAATTAAAAATATGTAATAAATATTTTAAATTGATAAATTTAATTATCCATTGGTCAAACAATGTTGAAGGGACTTAGTTGTCCCTGGTATATGTGAATTATATTTAAGCATTTGCCAGAATTTAATATTCATTTAAAAATTAAATATATCAAAATGTTTACAACTAGTCATGTAAGTCGAAGCAGGTTTTTGGGAAGTGCTTGTCAGTGCAAGGTGGCTGCCTCAGTCTCAAAAGTGCTAGATAACGACACTGCCTTGCCTGTCAGCTCATACCTGCTTTGCTTGACTTACTAGCTCTGCAAGAACTGGGTAGCGTGGGAGGCTGTGCATATTTAAGGTGATCTCCACAAGTTCCATGAAGAAGCCTGCATCAATAACCCTGGAGAAACTCAACAAGGCTAATGTTAAGACAGGTAATGGGACAATATATTGATTTTACTGACAACAATTGTATTATTTATGAAGGCTATGAGAAACATAAAATAATTTGCTATGAACTTGTTACATGCTAAAGATCCTTTAATATAGCGTTTCCTGTAGTGGCTGAATCGGTTAGTTGAAATCTTTGCGATTTTGCTTTAAATTCCTACCCCCAAGCTTCCAAAGAGCCTTTTGGGTGCTTCTTTGAATTTCTTAGTAATCACTGCAACCTTTCTATAATCCAAAGCACTATAGTGATTCTCCCTTATAACCAATTGTCATGCTTCTTCTAAAGGTCCCTATGGTTCGACCGCAACGTTCAGAATTTAATATTGGAAACTAAGCCTCATCTGAGACCGTATCCTTTGGGTTGGATTTGTGATAATTCCCAGGTATAGGTAACTAAGCAATGAATGTTACAGTTTGTGATCACATCCAATTTCATTGATGAGGTAGAGTTAGATGTTGTTCCACTCGACATTTGTAACATGTTTTTGAGAAGTCCATACCTGTACGATAGGAAGGCCATTTTCTACAGGGAACATAATAAGTATCATCTTTTAAAGGATGGTATTGAGTTCATTATGAGATATCATTGGATGAAGACAAATTCGACATTTATCACTACAAGGCACATGAGGGATAATGCTAGTATTCAGGATATAGAATTACAACCTATCATTGAAAGAAGAACAGGTCCTTTGGTTGATGTTGTTCTTGTTAAGAAGGGGAATCATGTTGATGGTTCATTATCTTTCAAATATGTATATTTAGTTTTGTTGTTCATTTTATTAATAATCAATGGAGTATGGTCAGTTACTACAACAATTAATGGTGTAGTTTTTGAATTCAAGGGAATGGTTAACTTGGTCAACAATTTGGTTACAATCTTAAATAGGGTTGTGATGAGTGATGTGCTCATTATCCAAGCATGATGGATGGATGGTACTAGACAAGTGAGGCATAATAATTCTCACTTCATTTATGAATAATCCATACTTTTGGAGGTCCAAAAGTCATCTAGTGGGGAGGTGTGATCTAGGAGGATATAAGGAACACTCATAGAGCTTCAGGAGGATTCAGAACGCTCACAGAGGTCCCAGGGGGTCTAGAAAATATCAAAATTTGACCATCTCAAATGATCGATAAAATGATATCATTGTGTAGAGATCGTTGTCATCTTTCCAACGATGCAAATGACAAGTCAAACATAGTTCGTATGCAAAATTTATGAGCGCTTAAAGTTCCTGTCAACCAGGTCAAAGGTCAAAGTACATGGGAAAAATTGGTGACACGTGTCACCACTGCAAGGGTGACACATGGAACATGATTATTGGCAGTTGACTAGGAAGATTGTACCTCCAGGTGCTCCAATTAGAGGTTGAAAAGTAGCACACAAGTGGTCCAATCATTCATTAACAAGTGGCATTGGAGAGCCAATGAGAGGCTTCCACGTGGCAGCCTCCTATTGGCCAATATTGGTTACTGTATGTTAAAATTATGGATTCGACGGGGGTCAAACCCATAACCTTCATAACTTCCCAAGACTTAACATAAGCCCCATTACCATCGTGCCCTCATTTGTGTCTTAACCTATATATGGCACATATTGTATTTAAATTTATGTAATGATTTTTTCAACAGGGAAAAGGGGTCAAGGGCTAAGCCCCCAACCCCTAGTTTATGCAATAGCCACATGACCAATACCATAGCATGGGGGCTTATCAATAAATCTGCGGAGGGGTATGTTACACATATGTTAGTTATAACATATGTTATTTATAACATATGGTTATAACCATATGTAATAAAAGCCAATGGATATGCCAAGGATCGTGGGGGATAGAACCACTGAAGTCCACTAAATTAGCTGACGATTTAACCGTTAGGCCAAACCACCCATATTTAACGGGATCCCACCATAAATAGATTTAAGTTTCCAAATGTGCGGATGGAAGTTGGGGGGCCTGAGCCTATATATTGGGCATGGATCCCAATTCATTACACACATTCCAATGTGCACGGATTCCTATGCAGGCATGAATCCTGAGGCTAAGTATAGTACAGATTTGTCTTGAATTGCATGCAAGTGATTGCCCTAGTTTTTGGCATTGTCTCGTTTTGTGTGCCATAAGGTATAATGAATTTGAAGTCTATTTTGTGATCATAGATCATTTGTAAAATTCTTATCTTAGATTTTGAGGTATGAGACCCATAGTCTCATTATACATGTAAAAGGGACTTTTCAGAAACTATTAAGAAATTGACCAACTTTATACTCAAATTTCTCAGAATTTCACAAGGAATTCAATGGTAAACTCTTTTTATGGGATTGGGCAGTAGAATTAAAGAGAATCCATTAAATTGGTTTTTTATAAGTCCATATTGTAATGTAATTTGGTGTTTTTAGGTGATGAAGAACAATTATACTATCTAAAGGGACTTTGAGGATGAAGTAATGCCATCTATATATGTAATTTGAGTTATTTTATTTTTTGTTGTGTCATCTCAATAATCTGCAAGTTATCATTCAAGTTATTCATCAATATTAATGAAGTCTATGGATAAGTAAACATATTCACATGTGTTTTTGCGAATAGTCAAGCGATCTTTATTCACCGAATTTGGTCAGATGTTTATGTGTAATTTAAGAGTTATTTTTACTTCTAAGGATTTTCTTATCAACACCCAACCATAGGCACAACTATTCTTGTTGTATTTNCCCCACCCCTAGCCAGAGTATGATTCCATGAGAGAGTGCTCTTGTTTTTCTCAACAAAACGAAAGGGGCGAAGGTTACTCTCCTTCTCCCAAAGGAACCGCGAAGTTCATTCTTCCACCAAGCAAGGGAATCTGATGTGATTACTCACTCAATCACTCAAATTATCTGCAACTCTGTTTATCAGCCTAATTAGAATACACTCCCCAACAATTCTTGAACCCAGAAAACACATTTCTTCACTTCTCTCTATTTTATCATAACCATAGGAGTTTCCTACACTCCTATCTACTCATATTTCCTTCCCAGACTCAACTATGTGTGTCCCCTCTTCTTTGCTCGTGATTTTCCCTCTATTTCTTGTCGTCTACAACAAGATTTTGTGGGTCAAATCCCCCAATCTGTGGGTCAACCTAGAATCCTCTAGATGGTTACTTTTCTACCCATGATTATGAGACAAAGGTAATTTTGGTACAACACCCATTCCTTTTCATAAATGTGGGAAGTTGGTAGTTCAACCACCAACTTCCCTTCATAAAATAAAATTCTAGAAAAATGGGCAATCTGGGTTTTTCTTGAACATTAAATTGATAAGGTAAATTTGCTCATTGTTTCCCTCTCATGACATCATAACATGTATAGGCAATCCCCCTCAACAGTTGTACAACATTTTCCTTTTTACATTAATAGCATAAATATTTACACTGCCTTCTTAACAAAGGTTCAACATTTCCTAGATCCACACGCAATTGATCTATCCATAGTCTCTTAGCAAAATATAATTATGTTTACAAGCTAGGGTAAATAGGTGTGTTACATATATAATAATCATTAATGAAATTTGGGATTATAGTGAGGATGTTACATGTGAGGGAGTGTATGTCAATATCTTATGATGTCATCAAATAGGCTTCAAAGACCATGTACAAGGGCTTTGCTTCTTCTAATAATTTATTAATATTGTTGAAAATGTTTTTTGGTGTACAAATGTTTTATAAATCATTTACATCTCAAAATTATTATATATGTTAAGTGGTCATTCATAATAATTAATTACTTTTTTAAAGAATAATCATCTATAATGAAAAATAAAATAAAAAATCAATAAAATACTTATTATTTGTAAAACAAATCATAAATCCATTTGTATATCAAATATCTTCTTCTGTACCATTTATAATAGCATAAAATAAGAATGTAATTTTTATTTATTTTAACATTAAAAATTATAATAGTGTTGAGTTAGAATTCCCAACCACAAAGTTAAGAGCTAGATGGGCTATGCTCTATGTATTCAATGCTATACAAAGGAATTGTTTTATAGAATATAATACAATGAAATAAATATATTTGACTTCTTTAGTGGTGAGAAGTCTACATTGTGGTTTTAGAGACTTAGGACCAATTCATAGCAACTACATTGTTTGTAGTTTTAAGTTTCTTAATTCAATAGTGATTTTTGTATTTTTAATTTTTTTTATTTATATGATTTTTTGAAAAATATAATGGAAATATTTTTTTATTGTGACAAATAAATATATTTGATTAATTTTATATCAGTAATATATTATATATGAATATTTTAGACAACTGAAAAAAATCTTTATAATTAAACAAATATATATGAAGATTTAAAAAATTTAAAATTAAAATTAAAACAAAAATTATATTGGTATCATTCAATAATCCGTGATGGATGATGTTTCTATGAAAAAATAATCATCAAGCAAGCAACCATAATACTAGGAATTATTTTACGAGTAAAGTAAGGTTTAACCAAAAGAATTACCAATAGCAAAAGGAATAACTAAATTTGTTATGGAGGGTTGAGTTCCATGTAACTTCACCATCTTCACAAGTCAAAGGAAATCCATCTCGAGCACTAATCACCTTCATCAATGATTGAAAATATTGAAACAAGTACACTCTAATACCTTTACGATTGAAGATCAAGAATAATTGCATACACCATCATTTTGGTTTACTCCACCTCTTGAGACAAATTACCTTGAAATTACAACAATAAGAAATGGAAATACTCATTGGACAATGGTTGCATATTGTGAATTCAGGTTACTCTGAGACCTTGTGAAACTTGAAAGTCACCAAATGATATAACATCTAACAAAATCTTCTTTTATCTAACTTCTCTGGAAGCATATTGAATTTACTATCATTGGTGAAAAGAAACATGTAGCAAAGATATCATAGTCTTCAACCCAAAGTATTTGTGGATTATATTTGAAGCATAATGGTCAAGATTATAAAAACAACAACATACATGAAGCATTGTGAGACTATCATAAGAGAGGTGAAATAAGAAATTGTAGGTTCTTAGAAAAATCGATCAAACTTATACTAAATGAAATTGCCCTGGACCTCATTTGAAAATGTCTTATAATTGAAGACAATGATAAAAACAAAATAATAAGAAAAAACAAAGAAAAACTTACTACATAACCTAACCAAAATAGATATTTCGTATAGCAAAATGACCCTAAAATACTCACAACAACCCAACTTGAAACAATAAAAACATCTCTTATTAAAAACATGTTACATGCTAAAGATCCTGTTACAAGAAACTTTGCTTTTATCTATCATCTAACGCTAACGCAATCGGGTTAAAAATGGATCAGTATTCTTTAGTAAATCGAATGTGCATGGAATGTAAATTGCTCGCTCAACTTGAATAACTACGATATACACAACAAGTGTAAGACCATAATCATTGAATGTTTTATTTATCTTCGTTTGTCAACTTTTTGCTTTAATCTTTTACTATTTTGTTACTATGTTTGTTTTTCTACTTGGTTTTAAAAATACAATGAAGAAGGTTAATATGTTTCAACTTAATATTGACAAAATTCTGTTTTCTTGCTCCAAACATAGATGTTATAATTTTTTAGTATTGATTCTTTTCTTTTCCACATTAAATTATGGATTTCAAAAAATCTCTTAAAAAACCCAAATATTCCATAAGCATTTGTTTATCTAATAAACAATTGGGAACACAGAAAAATTTAAAAACTCTTTTTACTTACCTTAGCCGTGTATCACTTTATCTTCACATTATAATGGCTTTCCCTTGGCGTGCTTGCATTTATTGCTTCCCAAATTTTAACAGAGTTATTGTCTCAGACTTCCATTTGAAGCGATGAAGATATTTGTAAAGCTTGGTTATGGCTTGCAATTCCATGTGCATTTGGAGATGTTTGGCAATAACGTCACATCCTTTCCCAAACTCAAAAACGACCCCCATCAAGGGTTTGTTCTAGAACGAAGTATCAATGAAGGGAAGATCATTTAACTAAAAACCGACAGATTGTCATTCAAAATTGAAAAAAAAACATGCTTGGAGATTGGCACCCCCAGTATGTTATTAGCCATTTTCCTTGTGCTATGCTTCTCATGAACACTTCTGGAAGTGTCTTAGTATGGTTTACTGTCAAATACTGTATCCACTCTAAGAGAAAAAAGGTTTTCTCTTGATCAAGAGGAGAGGAAATATGCCTGCCTTGTGCTAGTTTGTAAGCATGGATAGCTCTTGTCAAGCTTGTCGATCCGATCTGAATCAAGTTTATTCCTGGGGTACGTATATAGGGGTCCCCATTCTAGCAATGCACTGGAAATCGAATCGTTCTTGATGCTAGCTCGTTCCACCTACTTTCAGAACTAGTTTCTGCTTGGTGCCTTGCCAATTCCCCCTGTTCATTCAAATTTGTCATACATAGGTAGGTCTACTCCCCTTGATGCTGGAGGATGTTAGCTAAAGTACCACATAATAACAAAGTTAACATATCTAAACCAATACAATAGCTTCTATGGCTAAAAAGTATCTTTTTTTTTTTAAATAAGAAGTGTAGTATATATTAAAAAACCTGCCAAAGGCAAAAAAGAGCAGCCAGTTACAGTCAATGTCTGGTTAGGCTGATGGGCTGCCCCAACAAAGGGGAAACCAACCCATTCAACCAATTAGTTCACAAGAGTTTGATATAGTCTACTGAGCATAAAGGTCTGAACTATAATAGCAGTAATCAAAAAAGACACATAACCTAGATGGTTGCCACGTAGCTTGGCCAGGTGCCCTGGAGGCTCTCGGTCCCTGGCTCCTCTTCAATGATTGCGGTGCCATCGCCCCATTGCACTTCGTCCTTTGGAGTAGCATCGAGGTACTGATTGCTTGTCTTTGTGTCCTGTGGCTGAGGCTTAGGCACTGTCCCGCTGCTCTGATTTTTCTCCCCTTGCTCTTCTCCGGATTGCTGCATAGTGGCATTGCTGCATGAGGGTGAGCCGTATTCCTTTCCCTTATCCGCTCTGATGCCTCCAGTATCAACTGTAGTTTCGGGCATGGAGGTCGCTGCTTCCGTATCTTTATGGATAGTCGCCTGTAGAGAGGATAGGAGCTGGAGGAACAGTCCTATTTGTTCATTGTTTAGTTCTATTCAGAACTGTAAGTCCTCCACTCCCCGACGAAGATCGAAAACTAAGCCCTGAAGAATGGCTAGTTTGTTTATGAGTCTCTCACCATGGATGTCGTCCGCCGAGGGGTGTGCCTGGTATGGTCGGTCGCTTGAAGGAGGAGGGTTCTGTGCGGCAGAGGGACCGGGAGGGGCTGGGGGATTAGGGTGTGTGAGTGCAACCATGGACAAAGATTGTATTTCGCGTAGTGCCGAGCTGAGGGAGTGAGGAACAAGCTCACGGTGGTGGGTAGGAGCGTCCACGGGAGGTTGTGCAGGGGGAGGGGCCACAGGCCGACGAGGCCTCCAGGGATAACCTCGTCGAGGCTTCCCTCTCAGTCGCTTTTTGTGCTTCGGCATGGTGGAGCTGTTGTAGCGTGTCAAGAGCCAGAAGTGGAGATGGATAGCCTGGTATCTGCCTACTCTAGCCCACAAAATTCTCGGGTGGGGGGGTGCCTTCGGCCTCCAATTCAAATAGCGCCCTACACAAAGAGCCATAACCAGGAGCCTCTTCATTATCAATGCGACGGAAGGAGGAGTCGTAAATGCCCGAGCGTATGACATGAAAGGAAATAAATTCACAGGAGGGTGGTGGGTGAGGGCACGAGCCCTTCACATGGCTCCGTGCCCCACTGGCGCTCTCCGCGTTCCTCCTCTTGCCCCGTGTATTCCATTAACACCCCATCCGGGGAGGTATCCACCATTCTGGCTTTGTAGATGCACTGCTGCAGAATGGGGTGATCTGGTTCCAGAGTCGGGTTGCATATGAATTCTGACTCGAGCCTATTGATGCCTATATTGGCTAAAGCGTCCGCCACTTGATTTGCTGTTCTTCGGACGTGGGTGGGGACGATGGCCATGTCTGGTTGCAAGGATTTGGTGATGCGCTGTAATCCGTGCAGGAGGCGCCAGCTAGGTGAAATCCTTTCTGGGCTGACTCCGTTGAGTATCTTGCGCAGCAAGCTGATGATGATGTGGGAATCTCCCTACACTACTAATTTGGAGAAGTTGTTTTCAAAGGCTAGCTGTAGTCCCTGAGTGAGGCCCCAGAGCTCTGCTGCATTATTCGTGGAGTGTCCTATATAACCAGCTCCAATGAGAAGGATTTCCCCAGTGTGGTTGCGGAGGACTATTCCATATCCTGCTAGTCCTGGATTGCCTTTGGAGGCCCCGTCGAAGTTGAGTTTGATGAAGTCCTTCAGGGGAGGGGACCAGGAGGTGGGGCTTCTTTGGGAGGGTGGCGATTTAGTGGGGGCACTAGTCTGCACGGAGGAGGGTGGCGACCATAATCGAATGATGAAGATCTTTGCTGGGTATCTGCTGAGGTGATCCTCTGCTCGGAGCTGGGGGGGAATGGATTCCAAGATGCTACGGTAGCACAGTTGCCATCGGTGCTGCCAAGGGAGGGAGAGGCCTTTGAAGATTCTGTTGTTCCGTTCTTTCCAGGTTTGCCAAAGAATAAAGCCTGGGAGGAGCTGCCAGATACGATTGAGGAGGGGAGATTGGAAAGCTTGGTCCCTCCAATTGGCTATGGTATCCATGATGCTGTCTCTGCAACGATCCGAGGTTCGCATGATGATTGCCGCTTGGTCCCAGATTTGAGCAGTATAGTGGCAGGAGTTGAGGATATGCTCCATAGTTTCCTCTGCCTCGCCACACAGTAAGCACATAGAAGGTCCCACAAATCCTCTTTTTGAAAGGTTGTCCCATGTGAGAATGCTGGAGTGAGCGACTAGCCAAAGGAATAAGGTAACTTTAGGCCAATGCTTAAGATTCTAGAGCTTGTCCCATAATTGTTTGTTAGGCGGAGGATCTGTATGTGCTCTAAGCCAGTATGTTTCTTGCGTGCTGAAGGTGCCTTGCGGTTTGTGTCCCCATCTCAGAATGTCCTCTCCGTCTAGTATGGGGATTCTACGCTTCATTAATTCCTCCTGCAGAGGTTTGAGATTCTCGCCTGGTTCTAGATTGAGGTGTTCAATATTTACGTGCCACTGGCGCCACTTTTCTTCTTAGGGGTCGACCTTCCAGTAATCAGCCACTCGGATTAGTCCTGACCTTCTGGCCTGATTGCAAATGTTAAGGGCCCATTCCTCCTTACCCAGGATCGGCCATTGCTGCCAGGAGTCGTGCCAAAACATGGTTGTTTTCCCATTCCGGATATCCCAGAAAGCATGTTCAGTTATCAAGCGCCGATTTTGCATGGCCGCGGTCCAAATTAGAGAGCCTTGGGTGTCTTCGTCCCAACAGATTAGGTTTCTTTCTGCCATATTTGGAGTATATTTTTTCCTCCAAAGTCGGGCCCACAGGTCTTTGGGGCTTTTAAGCTAGTGCCACCAAATCTTGGTGCTGAGGACCTTATTCATGATGACCGGATCTCTTAGCCCTAGACCGCCTTGCTCCTCGGGTCGACAGAGCTTGTCCCAGCTGACCAGGGCCAATTTCTTCCCTATGTTGAGTCCCTGCTAGAGGAAGTTCCGTTGAAGTATTTTGATGGTATTGAGCACAAACTTAGGAGCGGCTAGCGCTGAGAAACAATAGATCGGGAGGGCTTGGAGGACAGCTTTGAGAAGAATAAGACGATTGGGCAGGTTGAGGACTCTGTAGGTCCAAGAGGACAACCGCTTGGTGAAGGCGGAAAGGAGGTGCTCCCAAGAAGAGTTTCGGAGTGCATTATCAATCAGTGGGATGCCAAGGTATTTGGATGGAAGGGAGCTTCTGTTGAAACCTAGAATGCCCGAGATGTGGCACTGTATCTGGGGTGGAGTATTGAAGAAAAAGACCTGGGATTTGTCCTTGTTGCAATCCAGACCGGAGGCTTCAGAGAAAGTTTGAAGGATGCTCGAAATAGAATTGGCTTCTCGGGCCGTTGGGCTGCCCATCAAAAGGGTGTCGTCAACAAATTGACTATGCGAAACAGGCGGGGAGATGTCGTGGAGGGGTAGCCCTGACAACTGCTTTGAGACAATGGCTGCGTGGATAGATCTACTAAGGACTTCGGCTAGGATAATGAAAAGGAAGGGGGAGAGGGGATCGCCTTGCCTGATCCCTCGAGAAGGGGAGAAGGATTGTGAGGGGACACCATTAACAAGTATAGAAAAGAAGGCCGTAGAGGATAGGTTCAGTATCCAATCTACCCAGCCTGAATTGAAGCCAAAAGCTAGCAGCATTGCACGCATGTATTCCCAGCTAATTTTGTCAAAGGCTTTGGAGAGATCCAATTTGAGAAGCATACCTGGGGTTTTGGTCTTCTGCAACGAGTGGATGACTTCGTGAGCGAGGATAACACTGTCTAAGATCTTCCTTCCCTCCACGTAGCTAGATTGCTCCGGGGAAATTGTTGTCGGCAAGATGGTTTTGAGTCTTCTGGCTATCACTTTGGTAAGGAGCTTGTAGATGACATTGTAGAGAGCGATAGGCCTGAACATCTTGGGGTGGTGAGCTTGCCTCTCTTTGGGGACTAAAGTGATGAAGGTTGCATTTAGAGCCCGTAGGACCTGTCCCGAAGCTCGGGAGTCTTCTAAAATCTCCCAGACTTCTGTTCTGATCATCGCCCAGCAGTAATGGAAGAAATCGCTAGTGAATCCATCTGGGCTAGGAGCTTTACATTTCGGGGTTTCCTGAAGAGCTTGGTCCACTTCCTCAATGGTTATCGGCCTCAGAAGGCTCACATTCTGCTCCTTAGTGACCAGGGAGGGAATATGCTGCGTGATCTTGTGGATGGCTTCTGATCTGTCTACCTGCGGTTCTGTCAGGAGATTTTGAAAGTGTCTTAGCAGGGCTGCCTCCATGTCTGCATGCGAGTGTAAGACGTCCCCTTCGTCTGAGATGAGATGTGTGATCTTGTTGGTGTGACGCCTCTGAACAACTGTTCTGTGGAAAAATTTGGTGTTGCGCTCCCCCTCTTTGAGCCATTGCACCCGCGATTTCTGCCTCTAGAGGATTTCTTCTTGCCTCTTCCTTTCTTCGAGCTGTTGGTTTATGCTGGTTTCTTGGGCCTTAAGGTCACTTGTGAGTCCTTGCAGCCTTATCTGATGTTGAATTTCTTCCATTTGTGCCGTAAGTTGTTTCTTGGCATCAAAGATATTGCCGAAAGTGTTCTGATTCCACATTTTTAGATTGTGCTTGAGGTTCTTTAGTTTTTGTTGAAACTTATACATTTTGGAACCCCGAGGTACTTCTGCGTTCCTCCACCAAGTTTGAATGTTTTCTTGAAAATCAGGATGGTCTAACCAAAAGGATTCAAATCTGAAGGGTTTCTTACCAGGCTTGGATGAAATATCCACTCACAGTTGTAGCGGCCAGTGGTCGGACCCTGGAAAGTTGAGTATGGTGGATTCCATGGAAGTGCCTTCCAGCATGAGCGCTTCCGAGACGAGAAATCTATCTAGTCTGCATGCAATTTGGTGACTCCCTGTTCTTCTATTTGTCCAGGTATGGATGCCATTACTGGTGTTCAGATCGATTAAGTGAAGGGTATCTAGAAGACTGTCGAAATCGCTGGATTCTCTGTCCAGCCGCCGCAATCCCCCTCTTTTCTCTTCCAGGCTGTGTATGATGTTGAAATCCCCCCCTATGATCCAGTTCTTATGATGGGTATGGCTCGAAGCCTGCTCAGGCTCCTTAGGAAAGCCGACTTATCCCTTGGGTTGGCCGGGCCGTAGACATTGATCATGTGTCCAGGCCTATTTGAACCGATGAGCTTGTAATCAACTTGGATGGTCCATCTAGTGGCCGAAAAGTTCTCCATGATTATTGCGCTGGTATCCCATAGAATGGTTAAACCTCCTACTGTGCCTGTGGCATCGATAGATACCGCTGCCCCTTGCTTCCAGCATTTGGGTAGTAGTTTGTCAATGTCTTCTGAGCTACACTTTGTTTCCTAGAGAAATATGACTTCTGGTCGTTCTGCTATGAGAAATTCCCGTAGCCTTTTTTGCTTGCTACGTCTATTGAGACCTCTAATGTTCCAAGTGAGGATTTTCATGATGATGAGGGGGTGGGGAGGGGAGGGAAACTGTCCGAAATCAGGTTGATTTGGCCAGATTTCACCATGTAGTTACCTATTTCTTGTATCAGCTTGTTGGTAGATTTTTTGCCCCGTTTCTTTTCATCTTTCTGAATTTTGTTTGGGTTTTTTGATTGACCTCCCTGGATGCCTAGACCTTTGCTAGCTCGCGCTGTGGATCCTGCAGAGGAATTGAGGAACACCTTGTGAACCTTTCGTAGCTAATCCCTGGGAATGGTGTATAGTTTTTGTTGCCTGTAGGCGTGCTCCAAGTGTTCCAGATCTACCTCTGCAAGGTCCTGTTCCTCTAGTTCCATATCCGCCTCCCCATCCTCTGCTTCCTGTGGGTCTTGTTGGATTTTGGCCATGTCGGGTGGATTGAGATCGGGGGTCTTGATCAGAGAGGTATGGTCTCCGCTTGGGCCAGGGGGTGGGGGTGCAGAGGTCTGAGGTATGGCCCCCGAGTGGGTATGGGCGGCGGTCTCTTCTGGTTGATCTTGCAGGATTGCAAATTTGTTACTAGTTGAGGGGTCTTTACTTACCTGAGCTGATTGTCACCTGGCTCCTTGACGCCTTTTCCCCGCTGGTTGTACAAATCCATCCTTGTCCTTGCTGCCCTCCATGTTCCCTTCTTTGTGCCCTTCTTTTTGTGCATTGTTGAGTGGGCATTCCCGAAAGAGGTGACCATGCTCATGGCACTTGCTGCATCGGAACGGGATGTGCTCGTAGTCGATGGTCTGAGACCAATATTCATCGTGGTATTCTAGCGTGATGGATCCTGGAAGTGGTTTGGCAATGTTCATGTACACGCAGATGCGTGCATAGGATGTATATCGGCGTTGCTTAGTAGCCTCTGAGGATTTGACATAAACGCCTATGGTATTGCCAATTCCGGCCAAGACCTCTTCTAGCCAAAACTCCTGGGGTAGGGAATAGAGTCTGATCCAGACAGGTGCGTGGGCAAATTCCTCCTTCTCAGGGCTGAACTTCTCAGTCCAAAATCTCAGGAAAAGCCCTGCTGAGTTGAAGAAATACGACCCTCCTTCGAAGACCCTATTCCGATCCTCCAGGTTATGAAAGATGATGGTGAAGAACCCTTTAGAGCCCAGCTGCAGGTCATAATGGCCTTTTGGTCTCCACCAATTCTGTATCCATTTGATTAAGTCTCGCTCAGAGGGCCAAAGCCATAGGAATTTGCCTATCAGGGCATAATCCCTCATGTATTGTTTATGTTCCTCAATACGTGGTGAGCTGATTAAATATTTCGGGGCCTGGGGGGCTTGAGGTATGCACTTACCTGGTAACCAAGGAGGTGATGTTGTAGCTTTCTCTTTCAGCGGATCTATTTCCATCACCGGATCTTTGAAGAGGCCCTCCATCAGAAGTTTCTCCCGCAGGTCCGGAGGCGTCTCAAAAGTTGGCCGAATCGACCCTTCAACAAGTGTGCCACCTGCTGTGATGCGGCTCTAGGAGGCGCCCTGTGGTGCCCCCTCTTGGCAGTCCATGGCCTCAAAGGCCAAGAGTCGTGGTTGCCCAGATCGTGTGCGCAGGGAAGGGTAAAACCCTAGCTCATTTTGAAGTCCTGGGATACAGTCTTGTTAACCTTCGCATGGCTAAAAAGTATCTTATAGCTGCCTTAGGGAGGTGATATCTTGGGCTCTAGAGGGAAAGATATTCCTTCTATGCGGGGGGATTTATGCATCTTCTCCCCTTCCTTTTTATCGGTACCTTATTCTTTCACAGTGCGGTACCACCTTGTTCTTGTGGTACCTTCTTAAGCGATCATAATGGCGGTGCATGAAACCTGGTTGTTGAGGGAAAGGTAGAACCATGAATACCATCCAAGACAGTGGGAGGTGATTGATAATGCTCCATTCCGAAGGAGCAAAGTTGTTTATGGTTTCATCTTAGAGGCATTATTATCACTTGGTAGATCCAAGTCCATGGAAAAGTCTCCCATTGATCCTTGGTCAATACATCTTCTAGTTAACTTTTGCTTTCTCTTAGATGTTCTAACTTGAACAAAAGAAACTTTTCTAGGGTTATGTGAGAGAAAGTTGGGTGGGAGGGTGAACCTCTAGAAAAACCTAGCTTTAACCCGTGAAGAGGCCAAGGCATGCAAGTGAGTATGTAGAAGATCTACTTAACAAATAATAACAAGTGTTTCCTAAAAAAATTAGGTTGGAACTACAACATGCTTTGATAGTGTGTCACATTAACCTAGCTTCATAGTTAGGTAATTGATATCATCATGCAAGGTTTCATGTAAAAAGACTAAAAATATAGTGTGTCGTGTGATCTGAACCAATAAAAAGAGAAAGATATGGTGAACCAAACAACGCTGGATTGGGAAGTTGAACCTCACGAACCAATGGAAAATGATGCAAAGCTTGTACGAAGGAGCCATTGAAGAGGTTGCACCTCTCTCTTATTACTGACATATTATTGCAGTAACCATCCAAACATTCTAAATCCAAAAACATTTGAAATCTCTAGTCACTATGCAAATGCAATATGCGGGTCATTGTTGGTTCAGTGTATAATTCCAAGATGATGTGGGCCTTTACCTACTCATCCCTTGGAATTGGAACTTACATCTTAACCTCATGACATAATTGTGACTTTTCTGATTCACCCGAGCGTGCTTGACCAATCGAGAAGTAAGAAAACTTCCCATCAATCTTAAGCAATAATTTTCCAAATATGTCTTTCATCTATTTTTCATAAAGAAAATCAACAATTTAAAAAATGTAAGTCATTTAGACCTTGTGACTGAATCTTGTAGGAAATATTACACTTACAAGAAGAAGAAAAATTGGGTCCTATGCACACTTTTGCATCTCCCATCTCTCTGGTTCCTCTTTCATATCCATTTCCTACCCCCGAGTGGGAGATAGAGACACTTGACCTTTTCTAGATAATAATTCCGTGAAGCATTTGAAGTGCATACCCTTTCTTATTATATAAGGGGAGAGATTGCACCCACCTTCCGACCATTGATTTCGATAAAAAAGAAGAGTCTGAAAGTTTGTAAAGTGTCAAAAGTATTTCCACGCATCTGCTTTTGGTCGGGGGCCAACCTCCCCCACTTATTTGAAAGTCACCCCGATCCTTTTTCTCTACGCATTCATATGTTAAGGGTGAGTAGGAATTCCACCTCTTCCATGGGGTTGGTCATCATTCCATTTCATTAATAGCGGGGAGATCAATTCCATTTCTTTCTTCTTGGGAGCAAAGTGGAATCAATTATATGGCAAGGCCATCATAACTATATGTAATTTCTTCCACCCAACTGAAGAACCAGACATTTCATAACCCCTATTCCCATACACGTTGTTGTCGAACCCATATCTAGGTGTTCCCATCCCACCCCTCTCCCATCCTACTAATCCACCCGATCTCATTCAACTCTACTTGTTTCCTTCACGCCTCCATTACCCACTTGCATTAAATATATAAATTCCCACTCGGATATCAAAGTTTCCAACTAGTATGCCTTGATGCCTGCATGTCTTTTGCTGATAATAATGGGATTTTTTTGTTCCTTTCTAAGTCGTTCCCAAGGGATTGAATCCATAATGTTTTATAATACAGTCGTGATAGGTTCAAACTAATTAGTGAATAACCCCAAAGCTGGAATTAATTCTCTTGCCCCCCTGTCTCTTCGTTGGTTGGTTTGTCCACAACTAGGAGAAGAGGTAGCTAGTTGTTACTGTGTTTTTTTGGGTCAAGCCACTTAGCGGTAGAAGCATATCACCCCGTATACTGGTGAGCATATCCAAGTCCAAGTAGAAGCATATGTCCCATATTCCTAATCCCGCAATAGAGTAGAGTTTCTTTAGTCCACTTTATATATGCATCCATGTTTAGGAGCCCCAGTGAGTAGCAACAAGGTTCGGTTAGCCTTGGTTTAGTGAGATCCCCAACCCAGTGTTTGGGTAAGCATAGTAAAAGTAGGTTCTGGTAACAATTAGAGGGGTTTCAACCCTATCTATATCCAGTCACAACTTGACATTACTTGAGGCTAGTTCCTTATCAATGCATGTCTTTTCAAAGCCAATAGGTTCACAGACAAAGGGTAAGGAACAACCCCTCTAGGCTTTGAGTTGTATGTGTCGTGTAGGGAGCTGACCAAGGTAAGTAAATCCAGAAACTAAGAAAATGCCCCTAATTAATGCGGGTAAACACATGGAAAAATGAAAGGTATTAATCCCTCCATACAGATAAGGGGTGGACGAAACCACAAAATGATCTATAGATTTGATAAAGTACTAGGGGGATTATATGGAGGGGGGATTATATGGTTTAAGGGAAAGTAAATAGTACCAGACCATGTGTCTTATGGGGTTTAGAGTAGGCTAACTCCCCCCCTGAACCAATCCCCCGAAGCATAGATTGGTCATTTGGGGTCTTTAGCGAGCTTTCTTATTTACTTACTATGCGTTGTTCTTCTCATCAGTCATTTCCCACTAGAATTTCACATCATTGCCACCATCCCAGAGAACTTATTTTTACTTATAGAGCTTACACCCCAGGTTTACTTACCTTACCTTTCCACAGAAGGCTACCACACTTACGTGGTACAACTTTTTATCTTGTTTTTACGAGGGTCAGTTATCCCATCACCAATTGCTCTCCCACTTTTAATAAATGTAGGGGATCCCTTCTAGCCAAGCGACTTCAAAACTACCAATACCGGGGTTGCGTACTACTATTTTAGCTTTACTAGAGAACCTCCCAAATCAGGGGCCCTACTTTAGGAGTTTACTTAGACCTGCCAAGCCTCGTCACTCGTCCTACTCGCTTGAATTTAGCACCTACCAAGCCACAATGTAGGGATTCTCTTACTAGGTTGATGGTTTACAAAAGATTCTTTTATGCCCACCATGGATCCGATCTTCAACCCACTTAGAATGTCTTTTATCGCACCTGATGCACCCACATATGGTTTGTATCATCGAGCTTTCCTATTTTACTTTTTTTACTTACACAACTTTGATTTAGCAAGATTTTTGTACCCAATTTGTTGCTACCCCTCCCTTTCTATAAGGTGTCCGAGTCACAACAAAACTTACCTTTTGCCAAGTTTCAAGGTGCTTGCTACCACACCCTTCGGCGTGGGGGATACCTTACAAGGTTTATTACCTAACGAACTACCTGTTCTTACACGCTAGAACTTCTCTTCCCCCAACAAACTCAACTACCATGCTTCTTTTACAATTCAACCAATCCAAGCCATCCAGAACCCAGACAAACCCCCTAAGATCCATACACTTAATCCATTAGCCAATAGTCGATGTGTGCCATGGGAAACCTATGGGTGAATTTCCCCATGAGAATTTCTCATTGGCTCGCTTAACAACGATTCTATCGTTGATTAGAAATGTATCACTAAAAAGAAAAGGGCATTTCCTCTAAAAACTGACCTCACAAACTGAACTTACCTCACACACTGCACAACACTTACCTTTATCTCGAGTGTGTGCCCCTGAACCCCCCATCCCGTTGTATGGATTTAAGGGAATCACATCCAACCTCCAAATTGATCTGCATATTTACGTTTTTACTACCTATGAACTACCTCTTACGTATAATTGCGTCATTAAAAATGTAGACGAGAAATGTTTCATTTTGATATAAAAAGGTCAGGAGGTCTTGTGCTTCTGAGGGCAAGGAAAACGCCGAGCTTAAGGCTCATAGCTGGGCTAACCATGTTAACCCAAAGACCCAAGCCCAGGGAAAACAAAGGTATTTTTACCCGCCAAATTTTAGTTAAGTTAAGTTGTGCCAGAAGTACAATGTTTACAAAGTGAACCAAGTACTGCTTGTGAAAATGAAACTACTCCATCCCAAACAAAAGGATCTCCTGTTATCACCAAAGCGAGAGACAAGGCAGGGAAACGTTTTTAAAAGACACTGAAATTTGATTATTTACTATGATTCATCCACAATGATTTACGATCCATCCACAGTGAGAGAAAAGGCAACCCAACGCAGGCCAGAGTCCTACTAGACTCGATATATTTTGACGTTCATTAGCATTCATCATGCAAATTAAACTCGCATGGTTTTGTCTCACTAATATATTGTTCCACACATTTAAACATGTCCACCATGACACATGTTTTAGAGAATGTAATTAGTCTCCCACAATGACCCCTTGGGAATTATTTCACCTCGGACAGTATACCTATCCCAGACATGCACATGAGCATCTTGTGAAGACAATGTTGGTTATCAAAGGCTTCTTTGCTTCTTCAATCTATTGACATCTCTATTGAGCGTCTCTCCCCACGATGATATACTCTTTAGATGCCCCTAGCAAACTTATCCCTTTAAAAGGGGAGATTAATAAGGTGATCAAAGAGAACATCAATTGACAATCTATCAAGGTTACTTGGATACCCCCTCCTCCAACCTCTAGGCCCGAAGATGGCCTTTTTCTCTGAGCATTTCTTACAACTAACTAGTGATATCATTGTTCATTCAAAATATTTTCAATTGGTGTTGTCACAAGGCCTCAAGATTCGCCTCATCCAATTAAGGGTTTTCTCTCACCATTTAGTTGTGCTTTGAGTCTGATCATCACATCCCGTGGATGGACATGATATGTGATGATCACCCCATCGTGTGGTTTCCATAGATAAAATTTCATGAAACACTAATTAGATACCAGTATTAGCATACATATAAAAACAATAATTGATATTGCAATTGTAGTTATTCCCTCTCATTAGGGATTTCCCTGTTTTTCCCTAAACATGATTCAGTCTCGAAAGGCGACCCAAAATTTGTAGTTCCTAACCTCATGAGCTCATACAATTTCAAAGATGAGAACACATAGTTAAAAAAAAGAATCATAATTGGAGTTCTAAAACGATGAGGGGACCTACTCTAGGATTTACTTTCTAGGAATGAATATAAAGGGTTTAGGGGGTATGCAAGTATTTATTATGTATATAGATATTATCTACCCAAAAAAACCATTAGGTAGATTTGGGTTGGTTGCCCCTCTTTGGTATTAACCTTTGTTGTGTTGGATATATGACTTTCTTGGATTTTCTTGGTTCAATGTTTAATAAAGTTGGCCTTGGAAGTTGTTCATGTTTTCCAATCATTACAACATTACATACTCTTGTGAAAAATCACTATTTTTTCTGATGCCAACCTTATGAAACACATCTTGATTTTTCATATCATTGGGGGAAAGTACTCGAAGTGGACAATTATCTTATAGGAGTTTGACCTGGATTTCATTTCTTATAAGTCTATAAAATAATTGGATTTTTCTAAGTTGATGTCTGATATTTCTCGAGTTGATGATGAACCCATGGTTAATGACCCATTCCATGAAGATTTATTATTCCTCATTGGCTCATCTAATAAATGGTATAGAGATGTCCTTGTGTATCTCCAAACCTGGTGTTTCCATTCTTAGTTATCCCATGATGAGTGTTGGTGCATATGCCATTATTATGGTATCCATCGATCCCTTCTCCAAATGGGGACTAATTTCATGACTTGTAATCCTACCTCAGATAATTCCCCCTGCAAAAAAACTATTTTGATAGAGCATGAGTATCAATTTCGCAACAAGATGATGATCGACTATCAAGACCATAGTAATTGAATATGTGTAGAGTCTAAAGAATAATGCATTGATCAAATAAAACTATTAACTATCGAAAGTCAATTTGGTTAGGAATTATAAAAAGAACATAGTTACAACAAATGCAATTTGCATTTCCTTATTGTTCATGTTTCTTTGCTGCAGGATCTCATTAAAGAATGCTTGTATTGTGTTCATGAGAAATTGATACAAGACAAAGAATTATAACATCTTTGAACTTTAGTTAATATTGGATCGATGGAAAAATCTATGTTACCAATGAAAAATGACATACACACAATTATCCTAAAAAAATTGATCCACTTAAAATATATAACTACCAAGTACAATATATATAGGTCCCTTAAGAATTGTTAAATTGAGGATAATATTAGGGTTTGGTGGCCCTGGTCTGAGGGGGACCATAGGGTATGGGATCTGGAAAGTTTGATATAGGTGGAGGCCGTGTCTGATGGTGACACCTAGTGGGATAGGTAGGTGGAAAGGGGCTACATTCTAAGGAGTAGACTGGTTAGGGTTTAGGGCTTCAGATGACAAGTGTAGGTTTATCGATGAAGGAGCTAGAGGATGACCTCTGGTGGAGTAAGGGGGAATATTTAAATCAGATGAGGTGTATAGGTCAAACTTAAAGGATTACCGAAACTCATTATTGAAGGTCGATGTCAAGTCAGACTTTGTGGGAGGAGAGGTGGGCTCTCGGTTCGAACTAGGGGAAGGTGGCGAGATGTGGTGGAAGCCATGCGATTGAAACTTTTTAGGTGCAATTGATGAGATATTGTCTTGGGAAGTGGATCGTGGTTGAGGGTTTAGCGATCTCGAGTTGTGTGGAGAGGTAATGTGTGAGCGACGACTAGGGAAAGAGGAGCATACAGTGCAGGTGTCTGAACCTATGCACTCTTCGTCGAATGGTGGTTGTGAGGAAGTAAAAACTAACGAGGTGTAGGATAATTCATAGAATGGGATATTCTGTGGAAGAAAGGTTGAAAGGGAGGGTATGGGGTATAAGACTTTAAAATAAACTGCCCCGGGGGTATCTGCAGATAAGGAGGAAGATCCGATAAATTGTGTGGAAAACAGACTTAGCTCTGTAGAGGATATTGTAGGTGTGCAACAATTGTTAGTTTCTAAGGGGAGTGGCCCGCAAAGAGGCAAAGGAACAGACTTTCTTCACACCGGTGGAAAATCTTGGAAAGTGAGGAAGCGACAGACCTCGGTCACCCTAGGCCGATATATTGGGATGGAGTCTGTGGAGAGGTTTCTGGAGATGGGTTTGGTAGGAAAATTTGGTTATGGCGCGATTGTAGTCACGAACATTGATGAATGGATTGAGACCACCTAGGGTGCGGTGGTGCGGTATAAACCAAAAATTTTGTTTCTTGTTAAGGGTTGGTTCTGCTTCTTGTTCCAGACAACTGAGGATGTAGAATAAGTTTTAAACAGGGTGTGGGTGGTTAAGATGGGAAGCCTCATGCTGAAAAGGTGGCACATAACATTCAACCTAGTCAAGGAATCTATGAGATTTTGGCATTTGTGTATTTCCCCGGTGCCCTCTGGTATTTTGGAATATTGAATCATTTACAGTGATTGGGAATACCATTGGGAAGTTATTGCATATTGATCTAAAATAAATGGTTGGCACTAACAGTAGGATGGGGCACATTCTTATGGAAGTGGATCTTAATGAAGGACTACCTGATCAAATTGAGATAGCATGGCGCGACACAATTTTCAAACAAAGATTGGATCATGTCGGGGTTCCATTCATATGCTCAAAGTGTAAAGGCACTGGTCATCTGAGTCACCAGTGTATTCGGGCAGGCTCACAAATTGATGGATCAGCTGTAGTGGTCGATCCACAGACACAAAATAAGTTGCTAAACACATGTTCTGAAGAATCGGATAGCTTGGCTCTTCTGCCTGTGGATAGCGATAAAAGTTGTGATAAGGTCCATACTTCACCTCCTAGTTATAAATCTTTTAATTCTGATGGTATAAATATTGGAATTTCTGGGAGGGGTGTGGGGTATAATCGCATCTACCCTGCGGGGATAAGGGAATATGGTAAAGAGATTCCTGATCCAAAATTGGAAGGGGGAGATAGGGATGTTAGTAGGGAGGGGAGTGTGGAGTTAGCAGGAGAGGTGAATTTCTGTAGGAGGGTAGTGGGAGGGGTGGAAAAGGAGTCGGATCGGGGTGAGATTATGATAAACTCAAGTGAGAGCACAATTTCGGGTGTGCTGGATTGTCTAGTGATTGAGTAGAAGGGGTCGAGGGGGGTATTGATACCAGTTTCGGAGAAGGAGGAGGTGAGGGGAGGAGGTTTAAAATCTGTTGAAATCACAATCCCACCGAGATCATAGGTTGGTTGTGATGCAGGGGTGGGGACTA
>ML793170.1:174677-192907 GCA_009831015.1 Picea engelmannii
AAAAGTGTTGTTGGTATTCTAATAGCCAAAGGTATTAGAATAACACACCTAATGTTTGTGGATGATGTTGTTTTGTTTGGGATTGGTAGTAAGTCTGAATCATAAAATTTCAAAAAGGTTTTGGATCTCTTCTGTAAGGAAACAAGCATGGTTTTTAGTATTCAGAAATTAGTCTTTCTAGAAGCGGGATGGGATGTTGAATAACTTGGTTGGTTGAAAGAATTGTTACCATTTGATGTAAGGCCAGTTGATGAAGGGTTTAAGTATCTGGGTTTTTACATAAAACCAAACTGCTTAATCATGTTGATTGGTTATGGCTGGAGAAGAAATTTGAGAAAAGAATTGTACATTGGATACATAGGTGGCTTTCCTTAGGGGGAAGGGTCATGTTAGTGAAGGCAGTGTTGGAGATCATTTTTGTATATTGGTTATCATTGGCCAAGATACCAAAAAGTGTTTTGAATACAATAAGACAATGGATGTTTATCTTTCTATGGACAAGTAAAAAATACAAGGAAGGTATGCATTTGGTTCGCTGGAGAAGACTTTCAAAACCGAAAAAGCATGGTGGGTGGGGCATCAAAAATATTTTTACATTTGGTAAAGCACTGGCAGCAAGGAGTCTATGATGATGTCTTCTGATGCCTGGTCTGTGGCATGAGGTTATTATTAAAAAATACCTACAAAAGAAGACTGTGGAAGCATGGTTTAGGCTAGAAAAAATTTCTTGGACTGGGTCCTCAAATTTTTAGAGAGTATTAACTTCTTCCTTAACTGTTATCTCTACTTGGCTGGCTTGGAAGACTGGAACTGGTAAGACAATTTGTATAGGAGTAGATCCTATTGTGGGTTGTCATATTTTTTATAAACTATCAACTAATCTTATTTTGGCACTAAAGGAACAAGGTATAACTTACTTGGCACAGGCTGGAGAGGGTTTATTGGAAGATAGAGTTCATATTAGATGGAAACATATTGAATTTTTGGGACTGGAAGGTGATTTAAAACAAGAATGGATTAATTATACAAAAGAGTTAAGATGAGAGGGATTATAATTGAATGAAGAAAAATATTTTTTGGTGTGGTCTTGGGATACAAAACTGGGACAGGTAAGTGAAAAACTTGCATATAATGCACTACTGGTGGAGGAGAGAGTTAATGAATCTATGTTTTGGTACCCAAAAATTTGGAATTGGGAGTTATCCATAAAAAATCATTTGTTTATCTGGCTAATGTTAGAACAGAAGATACTCACTCGGGAAATTTTGAAGAAAAGAGGTTATAATTGCCCAAGTAAGTGTGTCTTGTGTGGGATTTTTGAGGAAACATTAAATCACATTTTTAATGAGTGCAACTTTACTAAATCCATTTAGGTCACAATTACAAAAGATTTGAATATTCACACTAGGAGGTGGAGAGATGGAGGATTGCTTTAAAAATTGGAATCTGAAAAAGGAAAATAGGGAAGAAATTCCTTGCTATATTTGTTAAGAGGTTTGGAAACATAGGAATCTAATTATTTTTGAAATTTTTTTCCTAGTTTGGGCATAGTATGTTTCTGCATCTTACATGACTTGGGAGAATATAAACCTGTTCAGAAGTAAGAGAAATTAATGATTGATAGACCTCCCTGTTTGGAATGGGATTTAGCAGTGGGGTTATTTGATGGAGCCTTACAGGATATGGGCAAAAAGTGTGGGGTTGGGGTTGTACTTAAATGCCCCTTTTTAGGTACTTACATAATCAAAATGAGGTGTGGATGTGGGGCCAACACTAAAGGGGAACTATTAGCTTTATGGTGCATATTATTTTTTGCAAATAAAATGAAGGTTTCAAGGCTAATGTTGGCAGGAGATTCTAAGATCATTATTGATTGGTTTAACAATGTCAATAACTTACAGGTGATCTCGCTATAGACATGGATGGAAAAAATCAGAATTCCGAGTGGAAGATTTATTCATCTCAAAGCACAACATATCTACAGATCTCTTAACAAAGTTGTTGATCAGATGTCAAAGAAAACTTTACAGTTGAGGAGGAAGGTGTTTTTTACTCAAAAATTTCAGATGGACAACCAGTTTTATATGAAAGAGTCATTACGAGATAATTAATACTTTCTCAAAGGAGAATGTTTGTCTTAACTTTTGCTCACTGATAAAGTCTATTATTGTATTGAACATATATGTAACTAAGGTATAAAACTTACGGGGAAACTGGATGTATATGATTGGGTAAATACATAAGGTTAAATAGTTATTAGTGTTGGTTTTTATGTTGGAAAACAACCATGAGCTGTAGATAGGATTGTACAAGATGTAAGGTCTCTTTGGAAATAGACTCATTATATTTACTAATATAAGGTTTTTTTTTTTGGAAAAAGGTTTCTCTCTCTATATATATATATTATATAAGTTTATCATTGTTATATTTTTGGGTTGTTATATTTTTGCTCTTAGTTACGCCGAAAGGTGTATACCTATTGGAGATGGGCACAATTAATCACCTTTTAATCTAAAATTCTAATCTGATGGCTAACAATTGAATATGCTGGCATACAATTGAAGATGCTGGCATATTCTTAGTCGTCCTCCCAAATCAATGAATGTGATTTACTCTTCATAACTTCCTTGTATTTTTGAATGCATCAGTTAACCTGTTTAACTGATTAACCTTTGGAATTACCATATTTGAAATTAACTTTTATTCCTCAGCTCTATGTGCTAGTTACTTCACATTTAGTGTTTAATAAGTGGATCATGTAAGATGCCAAGACTTTCATAATAAATAAAATTAGTAAAAAATCCAAGCTCGTGATGGCCACTATTTTAATAATAAAAGAAATTAGTAAAAAATCCAAGCTCATGATGGCACGATTTTCATAATAAATAAAATTAATTAATTTTCAATTAAAACACCCATAGAATGTTAGTGTGATTGGATTTTGAAGCATCCCAAGTGATAAGAATTTATGTGTGTTAAATCAAATCACAGGCTAATCTCATAAGTAATTAACATGTTAAGAATAAAAAACAGATTTCTTAATACTTTCTTTTTATTTACAAACTGTTTTGTCAGATTTAATGAAATCATTGAATTAAAAGCTTGCCAGCTATTGATTGAATTAATTATATATACAGAGAAGGTTTCCTTTATGTACATTAAGCACTTTCTGTATTTAAAAAAAATGGGTTGGTCCTGAATCGTTCACGAGAATTATTAGAACTCATAACACTGTACAGAAATAGACTAAACATATAGATTCTCTGAGACCAATTAGCGCTGGTGTTTGGGGATTGGGAGAAAACGTGGCTGGACATGAAGGATGGATGGAGAGAGACTCCAACTTAGAGAGAATTGATCCCCGTCCCTTCCCTTGGCCTGCTTATATCATGATCAAATGAGGCCCATTGATCTATGGGAGGGCTCTCTTCCAAATGAAGCGAATGCAAGGAAGGATTCAAGGAGCATCAAGAAGCTCAGAGCCATTGAAGACGAGGATGAAGATGAGGATCTTTCTATATTAGAATGTACCAAGTTTCCACATTTTCACAGTTTATTAATTGAATTCAATTTCTTCCCATTTTTATTTCGAATTTTGTTTTCCACCAAGAAAATAAGCAGGTAATCGTCACTTCTTCTGGGCTAACTCATGTTTCTGTGGGGTGCGTAAAGAATGCTCCATTCAAAAAAGTGCGTGCAGGCATACTGGGCAGGAATATGGTGCAGGAACTTACCGTGATTTCTGTAATTACACTCATTTATAAGTAGTTACCGTGATTTCTGCAATTTATTTTTACAGTAATTACACTCATTTATAAGTAGTTACAGTGAAGATGCAGTGTTCTTGACTCAGCGTTCTTGGCTGCATCATGACCTGTTCCAGTTGAGTTGGCTTCGAATCTGGTCAAGAAAGAAAGCTTCGTTATTAATTTCCCTTTATTTTGCCTTCTTCTACTCATTTCTTCAACTCTCCAATCTGCTAAAGTTGCATAGATTAAGCATGACATCAAACTGTAGTTAAGTAAATGATAGTTACATATCCATAAAGTTCTAACTTATGTTTCGCAAGCCGTGAGGCAAGAAGCCATGGCTCCATGCAGAGTGCCGAGTGGACTACCTCGCCCTTCAGTTATTGATGAACCTGCAACATATCAATTGCACTGTCAAATCATTCAATTGTTTTGCAACATTGTCAGATTGTACCACATTTTATTGTCCTCCGAGCTCGTTTTCTCGTCCTCTGAACTTAACCTGCAAATACCAGCGGCATTGACAAGATTATAATCATACTCCATAAACAACCAAGTGTCATGGTTCGTGGATGTAAACCACGAACCTTTGATTGTCACTATAGCAAAGAAACGAGAAGAGGGAAACGAGAAGAGGGCGTGCATTTGAGAAGAGTACCGACTACAGAAAGAAGATATGAAAAAGAATTGTCACTCTAGCCAAAAACGAGCAGAGGGTGTGCATTTGAGAAGAGTACCGACTGCAGAATGAAGATATGAACGATACGAAGGAGCAAACAAGGTAAATTAAAAGAACCTATATGAAAACTCACCTGTAGGAATTTGTTTTCATAACTGCGTTAATTAGGCTCGATGTTGTTTTTCTCGTTTTTTCTCTTGAAGCTGTCTAGAGTTGTTGCTACACCTATAACAACTACTAGCTCTGTTGATGATGTCTGCTACTCATATAACAGCTAAGAGCTCGGCTTCTTTCTTCCAAGAGTATGACTAAGCAACAAAGAATGCGTAATAGTCTTCTAGCAAGGTACAAAATCAACAAATCGACTGGTTCCTTAATGCGCCTATCGGGCACGTTCAACATTCAGTAATTATTTCTGGAAGAATTTAGCGTTGAATTTGAGAAATAAAATTCATTCTTCCCAATTTTTTTGAGGCTGAAGTTGGCCATTTACCTAAAATTTCAATCCGATGCGTCAGTGAATAAATATGTCTTGGAGGAATCACTGTCCTTAGCGGTGAAGTTGTCCCAGCTTGGCGGAGATGGAAAATCGGGCTAATAATATCTGAAACTGGAAACTGCAGTATTGCTTGGTCGTCTATATTCAGAACTACTTTAGGAAGGACTTCTTTGAGTAATACGATTCCCATGTCAGCCAAGCATGGAATTCCCTTGGTGTAGAGACTTTTAATTTCCTTCAAACTGCCAAACTCAAGCTTAAGGGAGATAGGGTAGTTTTAATATGGAGAAAGCTAGGAACAAATGGGCTCTGAAGTCAGAAAGACTCTCGTGTGGAAACATGTTACTTGGAGACATAGTCTCTGCCGTGTGCATGTAGTTGTTGAAGATATAGGCAATGAGCTTCTCATATTCATAGGTTTCGTTTGGAGGAAGGTTGGAGCAAACCTTCCCATACTACTTCACCTTGCCTTATGAACACAACTTAATAAAGGTCTCGAGTTCAATTCTCATTGCGTCGTCCTTCACGATGACAGGCTGTTGTGACAGGATTAAGATACCAACAACGTGGGTACGTTGAGGATGACCCCAGTGAAGTCTTTTGGTACAACTCGCTGCATCAAGAGGTTATTACCTCAAGTTGTCGGATTGTGTGGGAAATCTCTATCTAAATGACCTTCATTACAAATGTAACATCTAATTGGTTTTCATTCTTCAAAAGGTCGTCCTTGCCCCCTTTCTCAATAACTCCCTTCTACCATCAACGTTTTCTAGGGCAGGTTGATACTGGAAAAGCCACACTTCCTCCTCTTTCCTGTTGGCAAGTGCATGTCGTTGTTTTAGACATTGAAAATAAACTTGAAGTTTTATGCATCGAGCATGCCTTCTTTTGCTGTTGTTGCACTGGCCCTGCCATTCTGCCCTAGAATTGTCAACTTGAGTGGCTCTTTAGCTGGCTTGAAATTGTAATTTCCAGCTCTTTTTTCACATAGATGTGTGCGAGTTTTGTAACATCAATGGAGGTCACTGCCAGGACACAACTACCCGGATTGGGAGCAATTAATAACAAATGGAAATGATAACTACACATTGCATACCCTATAATTGCATTTAGTGATGATTGGCTGCACCTTGAACTTGAACAAATGGCAATAGTGATGATTGGCTGCACCTTGAACTGAACTGAAGTCAATAATATGAGAATTTTTTTTTTTTCATTTGGGCCACTATAAAAATATTCCATTAGATGGAAGGATTGTAAAAATATTAAAATAGTATAATTGTAAACAAATATATGATCCAAAAGGGAAGTGTCTCTAATTATTCAATAGACGGCCATCATCTTTGTTGAAGCTCAGCTCTGCATGCCAACTATTTTTTCATTCTTAATTAAAACCTAGCAATCTTTAATTTACTGCAAAGAACACAAGAACTCGTGCCAAGGAATACCAAGCCGTCGAATTTCATTTTACGAAGAGTGAAAAGATAACTCTTATTTGATATTAAAATATTGTCAACTCAAGCACACGAGTGCGCCCATATATTTCTGGCAGGTTGCACAAAATGGAGATTATATAGTTGATATTAAAGACAACCAGAAAGTTCGGAAAAAAATGCATCCATTTGCATGTTAATGAATACAGGCATCGCTTCACTTCATGAGACTCTGATATTTACATGGCAACTAAACAGGAAGCCTGCCAGAAACATTGTCATGCAATGCACAATTCAAGAAACAAGGGACACAGAAAATCGCTGCACAAATACATTAAAATTCCAAAAATTGCATGAGAATTTATTGAATCATTAGAAAATCAGTCTATTATGTCAGGCCAATTCTATGCAGCTTAGCTTTGCTCCTGGATTTATTTGAGAAAAAAGGAGGGCAGATAGGAGTTCGAGTTTCGGCTCATGCAAACACCCTACTCAAACCAACAAATAAACTCTGTGCACTAAATAAACTCAGCGCACTAAGTAAACTCCGCGCAATAAATAAACTCCTCACAGTAAATAAGCTCCGTGAGAAATGCTTAAGGCTAAGATATAAATTGGAAGAGTTTACTAACTCAATAAATAAGATAGCATATCAACGGAGAGAACACCTCCAAATACAAAAAAAAATAAAAAAATTTCATTCAATATGTTTTCAAACTCATACATTTTTACAATCAGTTTCAGGTATATATACAAACAAAAAAATGCCTCTTCAATTTTTTTTATCAAGGAGGTGATGGTGTATGATTGCCATGAAAGGTTAAGGTGGTCACCGTTTAGAGTAATTAAATCATAGAGTCTTGAAAGGTACCACCGATCCTCCGCTATCCAGGAGGTGAAATGATTAATCTCTGACATACTCCCTCTTAATCATTTCAAAAACAAAAGAAAAATTGCTGTAAACAATGCATTACCATTTATAGACCCCAATATTACTTCTATGGATTTTAAACAATTCATTTCCCAAAGGCTTCGTAAATATGTCTGCAAATTGTTCTTGAGATCTGCAAAACTGAACAAAAATCTCTTTATGAGTTACCAGCTCTCGAATGAAATGATACCTCGTATCAATGTGCTTACTCTGTTTGTGATAAACGTGATTCTTTGACAGTGCAATGACAGATTTATTGTCACAGACAATTTGGGTTGCGTCATTCTGGTCATGCAACAATTCATTTAAGACCCTTCTCATCCATACATCTTGACATGCAGCTGCAACTGTTGCAACATACTCTACCTCAGTAGAAGATAGAGTTACAATGGGTTGTTTCTTTGATGCCCATGCCACTGCTCTAGATCCAAGACTGAATACATACTCAGATGTGTTGTTCCTGTCATCATTGGAACTTGTAAAATCACTATCAGTGTATCCGATCAACTCAAAGTTTAAACTTGATGTGTATCAGATAACGATGTCAGTTGTTCTAGCAACATATCTCAGGATCCTCTTTCCTACTTGCCAATGAGTACTCTTCGGAGTCTCCATAAATCTCGAAATCAAATTTACAACAAACATGATATCAGGTCTGGTTGTTGTTAAGTACATAAGGCTTCCAACCAACCTCTTATATAGAGTTGGATCAACATATGATCCCTCATCATACTTGCTAAGTTTAATACCAGTTGCTATAAGTGTTGTAGCTGGTTTACAATTCAACATTCTAAACCTTTTCAATACTTCATTTGCATAGTTAATTTGACAAATGAAAATGCCATCACCAGATTGATCCACTTCAATTCCAATAAAATACTTCATCAATCCTAAATCAATCATCTCAAATAGATCTCCAGTAAAAATCAGGTCATCAACATACAAACAGACAGTCAAAATTTTACCTTTCTGGTTTACCTTTGTATACAGGGTTGGTTCACTTGGACTTCTGTTGAATCCAACACTAATCAAGTACTCATCAATTTTGCTATATCAAACTCTGGATGCCTGCTTCAATCCAAAGAAAGCTTTCATTAACTTGTAAAATTTATCTCTGTGTTTATCAATCTCATAACCCGGAGGTTGTATTACATAAACCTCTTCTTCCAAATATCCATTCAAGAATGCAGACTTAATGTCCATATGAAACATGATCCATTTATACTGAGCTGCAATAGCTAAGACTATCCTCACAGTGTCAATTCTTGCTACAGGAGCAAATGTTTCATTGTAATCAATACCGAGTTGCTGACTAAACCCCTGAGCCACAAGTCTTTTCTTGTACTTTTCAACTTCACCTTCTGCATTCAGTTTAGTCTTATAAACCCACTTAACACCAATACTGTTCTTACCTTCAGGTAAATTGACAAGATGCCAAGTGTTATTTTTTTCAATAGAATCAATCTCCTCATCCATTGCTTTTATCCAGACATCCTCTTTAGCAGCTTCATCAAAACTTACAGGATCACATGCCATTAGTGAAAATTTTGAAATGTGATCTACTTCTTCATTCTGATTGGATAATTTTCTTAAGCTCCTAGTCTTTTGACCTTTAAATCTATTTTTCAATGATGCTAAAGTAGGATTCGATTCACTACTTACATGTGAATCTGTTTGATGTCCACCATGTCCAGATGGCTCACCATGCTCATGAGTACTGGGCATTCTAAATTGAGATGGGTTGATATCTGGTGCTTCCCTTGTAGGACTTATTGTTGCAGGCGTATGTGCATGTGGAACCATTTTTCCATCTCATTCAACCTGCTCAGCTCCATCATCATCTTCATGGGATAACACAACTTCCTCTGAAATTGATTTGTCAGTAATTCCATCCTAGGCTTCATCTTCTTTAAATTGAACATCTTTGCTAATTACATATTTCTTGGTGATGGGATTGTAGAGTTTATATGCCCTAAACTCTTCACTGTATCCAACAAAGATACATCTCTCGCTTTTGTCATCCAACTTTCTCCTCATTTCTGTAGGCACATGCGCAAATGAAGCACATCCAAAAATTCTGAAATGAGAAACATTGCAAGGCTTACCATCCCAGGCTTCCTAAGGTACACGATCCCTCACGGTCTTGGTCAGACTTCTATTCAAGATAAAAATAGACCAAAAAACTGCATCTCCCAAATATTCATTTGAAAGATGCTTTTCTTTCAACATGCTTTGAGCCATGTCCATGATATTCCAATTCTTCCTTTCAGCCACTCCATTCTTCTGTGGAGTATATCGAGCAGTAAACTGCCTTTAATTCCTTGAAGATCACAAAATTCAATGAATTCATTAAGTTTGTATTCACCTCCTTTGTCAGACCTTAAGATTTTAATGGTTTGACCAATCTCATTCTCAACCATAGACTAAAACTTCTTAAAAACATCAAAGGCTTCAGATTTCTATTTCAAAAAATACAACCAAGTCTTCTTACTCAAATCATCAATGAAAGTCACAAAATAAACACATCTAGTTAAAGAAGGTGTTTGCATAGGTCCACATAAATCTGTGTGGACAATTTCCAATGGAGCTTCTTCTCTGTAGGAAACACCTGAAACAAATTTCTCTCTGTGATGTTTTCCAAGTATACAACTCTGACAAGAGCTTGCAGGTTACTGAATACAAGGTAACCCCTTTACCATCTGTTTCTTCTGTAACATATCTAAGCCACCAAAATGTAAATGACCATATCTCAAAAGCCATAACCAAGATTCATCTAAACTTCCACCTTTATAAGCATTCAAAGAACCACTCAAATCATTTTTCATAACAAGTGGAAACATCCTATACTTGGTCATGTCTACTCTTGCAATCAACTATTTGCTGGGAAATTTATCATAGATTGTACATACATTGTTCTTGAATAATACTCTGTACTTTTTCTCCATCAGTTTTCCAACACTAATAAGATTTCATTTTAGACCAGGCACAAAATAAACATCATCAATATTTCTTTTTTGATTGTCCTTAGTGTAAACTGGAACTATACCTTTACCATTAACTGTAACCTTACAGTCATTTCCCAGTTTTACTTCAGACTGAATACTATTATCAATAAAGGAAAATAAATCCTTATTACCAGTCATGTGGTTACTGCAACCACTATCCAAAAACAAAATATCATTTTGCACTTTCCTGAGTGACATTACAGGTCAGAAACACAGTATTTTGATGATCCTCAGACTCATTTTTGATATGTGCAGACTGCTTTCCAACATCTGCTTGCCTCTTCCAACATTTGTTAGCAAAATGCCCAAACTTCTTACGATAATAACACTGTCCTTTAGTTTTATCATACCTCCAATTTTCTTGCTGCCAAGGTTTGTTGGTGGTCCCTCTTAAATTAGGAGGATACTATTGGGACTTTTTCTCAAACTCTGATTCAACTCGGTTGTCCCTTCGACCAGAAAATTGACCTCCTCTTCCATGAGTATGAAACCTTCCTCTGCCTCTGCCTCTAGTAACATGTAGTTGGGATTTGAAAGCATGCTCCAATAATCCTTCTTCATATCTAGATATCCTAGATTCATGAGCAACAAGGGAACCAGTTAACTCATCAATTTGCATTTGAATTAAATCCTTAAATTCCTCTATGGGTACAACAACAGGTTCAAATTTCTTGGGTAAACTTCTCAGCACTATCTCAATAACTCTCTTATTCTCAACATCATCTCCATACTACCTAAGATGATTCACTACACTCATCACTTGAGTCATGAAAGTATCAACACTTTCACTATCTTTCATCTTCAGATTTTCGAAATCCCTTCTCAAGTTTTGCAACTTGACTGTCTTCACCTTGAACACACCTTGATAACTGGTTTCAAGAATGTCCCAAGCCATCTTTGAAGATGCAACACTATCAATCTTCATAAAAATGGATTCATTTAACCCTTGATGGATTAATCCAAGAGCTTTGTTGTCCTTCTTCCTATTTTCCTTCAACAAAACATGGTCAGCATTACACAGAGCCAATTCTGCTGCAGCATCAACTGGCTCAGCATAACCATCAATAAAATAAGTCCACAAATCTTGAGAATGCAAAATCGTCCTCATTCGAATATACCAAGATTCATATGACTTCTCGCTTAGGATAGGAACTTTATTGAGAAGAACTACTACCAAACACAACCATTTATATAAAATTTGAAAGAAATTAAATAAACCTTCACACAGGAAAACAAGAGAATAAAATTTGACACCAACATGAATACTCTGCAATGAACTAAGCAATATCAGAATATACTACAGACTCTGATACCAAATGAGAAAAACGGAGGGCAGATCATAGTTCGAGTTTCAGCTCATGCAAACACCCGACTCAAACCAACAAATAAACTCTATACACTAAATAAACTCTGTCCAGTAAATAAACTCCTTGCAGTAAGTAAAATCCATGCAATAAATAAACTTTGCACACTAAATAAACTCCACGTAGTAAATAAAATCCGCACAGTAAATAAACTCTGTGAGAAATTCTTAAGGCTAAGATATAAATTGGAAGAGTTTACGAACTCAATAAATAATATAGCATATCAACGGAGAGAACAACTCCGAATACAAGAAAAATAAAAAAAAATTCATTCAATATGCTTTCAAACTCATCCATTTTTACAATCCATTTCAGGTATATATACAAACAAAAAATGGCTCTTCAATCTTCTAAAAATATTAATCAAGGTGGTGATGGTGTTTGGTTGCCATTAAAGGTTAAGGTGGTCACTATTTAGAGTAATTAAATCCTCGAGTCTTGAAAGGTCAAGATGACCATCGATCCGCCGCTATCCAGGCGGTGAATTAATGATTAATCTCTGACATTATTCTCGGTGATGAAAGTGTGTTACAACTAGCACGCGTTAGAAAATTCGAAAACAGATCTCACTTAAAAGCTACAACTCTATTAATATGGGCCTCTGCATCAACTCGTAATGACTATGCTTGCCTTTGACACAAGTTAGTGGTTGAAATCGTTAGTGAGCACAAAAACCTAAAAAATATTCTATGTAATATTATGAGAGGGGAGGGAGGTTTATTCCAGTGATATTGTAATTCAAGGATCAGAGATTGAGGGTTCAACTTTAGTAGATACAACCCATGGATCACATTTTTGATGAAATCTCGTTCTTGAGGACGTTGTATTTTTGGAAGTCTCAATTATATTTTTCAATGCGAACTTGGCCAACAATTTACAAAGAACATTGAGAGAGAATAAATTCTTACTTAGGTACTGGAATCTAAAGATTTGAAAGGAAATAAATTGATCGAAATGAATAAGCAAAGCTCTTTGGTGAAACTTTAAGTGTTCAAATTTTACATTCATGAGTTTGTCATGAACATGAAAGTTTGTTGGAAACTTGACTGCCTTTAGGAATTGGATTTGAGAATGAAACCTTAATTGCTCACACTAAACAATATTGAGATTTAATTTGGCTTGAAATTTTTACTAATTTCTTCTGTAATTGACATGGAATTACAAGCTTGTATCATAAATTTCATTTTTAAGCTTGCATCATAAATTTCATTTTTAAGAATCTTTTCACCCCAACACCCCCCAATAAACATGAAAATTAATGTCCATTATATGTATATTTGGTAAATAATATTATAATTTAAGTACAATAATATAGGTCGCTTGAGAATTTATTACCTACCTTAAAGTTATGAACATGAATCATTTGTAGTTTCACCCCAATGCCCCCCAATAGACATGAAAATTAATGTGGTTATATATATATTTGGTAAATAATATTATAATTTAAGTACAATAATATAGGTCCCTTAAGATTTTATTACCTTCCTTAACGTTATGAACATGAATCATTTGTAGTTGCAAGTTTTTGATTGGTTGTTAGTTTTCTACTCTGGTAACTAGTAAATATGTTAAGGAAAAGCATATTTGTTAGTGCCCTATAATATTCTTCCTCTTGGGCTCAATATTACACATCAATCCATCCTCGATTTACCTCATGTTAGTTACTATGTGTTGATGGATTTGATTGGTTTCCATTCGTGCAATAATCCTACCTCTAAATGTGATTTTTTTTCTGTATCAAATGTCCATGAATACTTACATGCTTTCATTTGGAAAATGATTGTTGGTGTATCCATTAAATTTGTTCTTAACACAAATTTAGTGTATGAATCCACTATTTGTTCATGATCTCAGATGAAGTATGCAATAACAACTTGTAGCAACCCCTTCATTACGACTACAAGTGAAGCAGAAGGTGCAATTTTTTTTTTTAAAACAGGACAACAACAATGATTACAACTAAACAACATATCTGACGGTGAGCACCACGCCCGTAGAACAGGAAACAAACAACTATGACTCCACACACTGGCACAAGAGCAACTGGGTGAAACATGCGTAAAACGACAAGGAGAAACGACTACCCGCCCGATGCAAACATGACCACGCCTAGAAGCTAAGCGACAACATCCCCCTCCCGACACAATGACCTTGATGACTAATGACTAGAACCTCAAGGCGGGTGAAGCAAACAAAAGAAGGCATTACAACTCAAGAGCTAACAACAACTTACAATGATCAATAACACTCTCATGGGAAGCATATACTTTGGCCACGATATCATTCGCCTCTATCCAATAGGGCGTGCCATGATCCCCTCATCAGGACTCATGACATCCCCAGGTGACAGGTGCGAAGACAACCCTGGCACTACCTAACCTACCTAGACCAAGGACTCCAGATGAATCCAACTCGCTAGGAGTCAAGTTACTAACATGAGGACTACACCCACACCCCAAGAAACAGATCGAAAAGATGCAAGTTGATGTCGTTCGAAGAAAAGGGCAAGCTCATACACGACTTCGCCAACAACCCAAGTATTAATCAAGTCTAAATTAGTCAATACTTACAATCTAATTTAACATTGGTTACCAATATAATTAGCAAGTCTGAATTACAAATTAGTCAATAAATTACAATTCTAAATTAACATTGAATTCAAGTCTAATTTACAACTTAGATGCATTTCTAAAATAGATACAAGTCCAAACTACAAGTTAAATACACGTCTAAATTATAAATTCAATACAAGTCTAAATTGAAAATTAATTACAAGTCTAAATTGTAAATTAGATACAAGTCTAAGTTAGATACAAGTCTAGATTACAATTCAGTACAAGTCTAATTTAACAATTTACCAATATACAACAACATTAACCAAAGTAATGTAATTTGCTATAAATATGACATTATTCACCACATTAAATTCCAAACGCTGTCTGCATCATTACCCATATTAAGTTTAACCAACTGTCTATTACGCAACTAAAACTGTTGAGTAATAACAAGCTGTCTATTAAATCCAAATTCTGACTACAATCATGTAACACCCTGTTTCCCCCAGTTTGTAAAAATAACTGGATTGGCCAAGAACTGTGGAAAACTTAGAAATGTGAATATGTGATGTGAATGGACAATGTGGAAAAGATCGATGAATGTGAATAGTATTATGAATTTATATTGCAGGACTGTTGAGAGGGGATATGTCGAAAAAGAGATGACGATGGCTACAGAAAGGTGGTGGAAGGCACCTGGAAAGGTGGCGTTAACTTCCATCGAAAATCAATACCGTATTTGGACTCCACTGGCCTGGACAACCAAAAGCGGCTCGCTGGCCCCGAATTAAATGTCTCACGGGCTGGTAGGTACATGGATCCTCAGGAATTAGTGAGGGATGGGGAGGTGAACTGCCCATCCGTAGAGCCGTCAGGCCTGACCAGCGGAGGGAAATCGCGCCACACCCAACCTCGCAAAAGGATAAGGCGTGGGGGAGAAGCGATTGGGGGAAGACGCGAGGGGAGAAAGAGAAATCTAGCGTTATGCAGAGTGGGTGATAGTAGAGAGGAAGGAGAGTAACCTTCACTCCTGGTCACTGGAAAACAGAGACACAGTCTCACAGCATCGTGGTTTCAGCTTGGGGGTGGCTAGTGGTAAATCCGCTGGGAGTCGCTGAGCCTACGGTTGGGTGGAAACGAGCACCCCTCTCAGCAGTTGCATAACCCCTGGTGTTACTTTCTGATAAGTGTTTTGCCTTTGGCATCTTGAAATATATGTATGCTAACATTTATGATCATAAGCTGTGAAATTGTGAATGATTTCATTATAAGAATGTCTGTATGGTGTCTTGATCAGTACTGGTAGTTGTATGTTTATATGGAAAGACTACGTATGGCTTATGTTCTCAGAAATCGTTATTTATATGCATACTGATCTAATTCAAACTTCATGCCTGGTTCTCGGGAGAGAGATTCCCTTATCTGCTTCAGATAGTACCCTAGGTAAACCTCCCCATAGAGATACCCTTCTCGAAAAGTCCCATCAAGAACCTAGGAAAAAGGATGTGAAGGCGCAAGGCCTTAAGAAATCCCCGATAAGTATCGAATCGATGGACGAGATCCCATCGGGAGATCGGTGGTCACTCATGACCGTCAGATCAGAAGAAGAAACTGGAGGGTTAAGCACCTTAACCTTGAATAGGTGTTGATCAACGGACAAGATCCCATCGGGAAATCTGTGGTCACCCATGACCGTTAGATTGGTAGGAGAAAGTAGGGGGGGGGGGGGTTAAATGCCTTACCACTTTTTATTTCTGTGTCTTCATGGGTAGCAAAGAGATCGGGATCATGGATCCCCAAGGTCCATGAGAACATCTGGACTGTTGATTTTTCCACGTCCAGGAAGTCGTGGGAGAATGCACAAGTTAGGAACCTGTCTGAGCCGTCAGATCTCGGTTGGAAAACCCGACAGCCGTTGGATATTTCAGGAGATACTCGAGGGTTAAAACCCCAGATAATAAGGGTGAAAGCCTCGAAATAGATCTAGATCGTCCGATTAAAGGAGGCCATGTGTCGTGATATTTCCCATTTCGGGAAATCGGGAATTGGGAACTCGGGAGTTTTGGTGATGAAATATCGGGGAATTCCATGGTAGAAACCCTGAAGTAGATTCGGGTCGTCCGATTAAAGGAGGTCGCGTGTCGTGAGATTTCCCATTTCAAGAAATCGGGAGTCGAGAACTTGGGAGTTCTGGTGACGAGAGATCGAGATTTTCCATGGTGGAAACCTCGATGCAGTCGTAGGCCTACCGATTTCGGGAGGCTACGTGTCGAGAAATTACCCGTTTCGGGAAATCGGGGATAGGGGATTCGGGAGTTCCGCTGACAAGAGGTCGGGCTCTCACCTTTATAAATCCCAACGGAAGAGAGAGTGTGGTCATGTGGGAAGAGGTCATATTGACCAAGGCATAACCCAAGGGGCTAATCACCAATTTAGGCTTGTTTGGCACTTCGGCGTTTTGACACTTGGGATACCGAAGGGCATGTTCCCTCGTGCTCTCAAACCTTGAAATCCAGACTTATGAATATCGAGATGTTAGCATGTGGTTAAGTCCTGATGAACAGACGAGATTCTTTTGGAGGATCTGAGGGTCTATAACAACTGTCAAATGTGAGGAAGAGAAGTCAACTTTAAGCTGGGGCGTGAATGCGCCTTAGGGTAAGTGGTGAGCAGATCTAGACGGCCAAAGTCCACCCGCCCAGATCCATGGATGAGGCTTCATTCCGTAGCCCCGTTGCTGTTCTTCCTTTAGCGGTGAGGGGGGGGTCTGAAATCGAACATGCAACTCTGGAACGGTCAGGATTTATTCACCTTGATCAATGACATTCAGGCGAATTCCAGATCCCCCTTGCCATTCTTCCTTTAATGGGGGGGGGGGTCCAGAATGGAGTGGCATGTGAAGTGGGACCCATCTCCTGTCACGTCGCCCACCATGTCATGTTTCCCCTCTTGCCACCTATACTCCACTCAACTGCGCGACAAGTCCGTTCTTAATGGCCATTTGCTAACCCTGTAGGGATTCGTCCCTATTGGCCAGTCACTAATCCTGCTGGGGTTCGACGGTTGCAGAATCGAACGATTCAACATCCCTGTAGCGCTGAGGTGTGAAATACAAAGAGGCGCCATGATTATTTGACCTGTGATCATGACCCGCGATCACATGGGTGTAGAGAGAGAGAAAGAGCTAGCTTACGCTAGGCCTCCATAGATATTTCGGGGGCTCTGATTCTGCAGAAATCAACGAAAATTTGATTATGGTAGTGGGTGTGTTACAAAGTGGTATCAGATCATGGTGACAACACTCGACCTGATTGGGCTCATGAACGAGTTGCACATAAGCTCCGTTCGAAGCACTCTTAAGAGGAGTAATCCCCTAACTTAACTCTCTTATCCAGGATCAAAACTTGGAAACGAGAACCCAACTGTGTATGCATGTGAAAGAGTTATGAATTTATGCACAGGTTATAAAAATGTATCTAACTCTTGACTAATAACCATCATTTGTCTTTTCACCCAAGCGGACGATCAGTCGCGGGAATTTACAAACGCAGAGAATGGTGACTCACCAAGAGATGGGAGAAGGCTCCCATAATAGAGACGAAGAGTCTGACGAAAGAAGAGCAATAGGAACCCCTCCAGATCTAGCTGATACTATGAGGAGTCTCATGGTTGAATTGCAAAGCTGTAAGGCTGACAATGAAAGGATGATGAAAGAACCAGAAAAGAAAACTGAAATTAATGCAGTTTCACTACAGAGCTTATCCGACCTACAGCGACAAATGCAACATGAACCCGAGATGCAGAAACATGGTCATATCAGTGGCCATACTGAGAGGAGCACCTCAAGGAAGGTCCACCCTAGAGGTAAAGGACCAGTGCTAGGCGATTCCTCTGAGAAGGAAGCTGGCGATTCAAAAGGCTCTTCCAGCAGCAGGACCGGTTCCTATTCTCGAAGAAAACAGAAGAAGCAAAAGACTTCCAAGGGTCATAAATTTGAGGAATTCAGAAAGGCCAA
>ML793170.1:193345-212257 GCA_009831015.1 Picea engelmannii
AGAGTTTTATGAACTCAAACTGGGGCAACTCACTATAGAGGAATATGTCAGCAAATTCCTCAACTTATTGAGATATGTACCCTACATCAAAGCAGAGAAGGTGAAGGTGCAACGCTTCATCAGTGGGCTACCCAAGGAATACCAGAACAAAATTGAATTTGATGAGCCAAAGACCTTAGAAGACACTATGCGAAAGGCAACATATTGTCTTGAACAATATGGACAATGGGCAGAGTCTCATGGAGACTGGAAACAGAAGAGTAGTTCGAGATTTCAGAAAAAGGGGATCAAATCCTCAAGATTTAAGAACTACAAGAAGAACCCCAAAATGAATTTTCCATCCCGGAGTTTACTCCAGTAGAACTTTCCCTCATCGGACGGAAATAAAACTTCTAGACCTATACTAGTAAAGACTGATAACCCAAAGAGAGAACCTTTGAAATGTCGGGGTTGCGGAGAAGAGCATCTCCTGAGAGACTATCCACACCGGAAACAGAACAGTTGGAAAGTTTATAACATTCAGGAATCTACCACAATCAATGATGTGGCAGGGAGTGTGTCGTAGATTTATGTAGCCTTGGATAATAACCAAGCTGACCACCAAGCTTCAATGGTGGAAATAGAAGGTATGATTTTCAACCATCTGGTGTCTGTTTTGATTGACCCTGGTTCAAATTTGAGTTATATAGCCCCTAGAGCTGTTGATAAGTGTAAACTACAGCCACAAAAACAAACCAAGCCATGGTTGGTACAGTTAGCCACTGGCACCAAAAGAAGGGTAGCAGAGGCCATACCAGCCTGCCAATTAATGTTGGGTGAATTCCCCACCCAAGCAACCCTTAACATATTACCCCTGGGATCATATGATCTGTTGATTGGTATGGACTAGCTGGCCGCCCATAAAGCCAAACTAGACTGTTAGTATAAAACCTTAGAATGTGTGAGCAAAGAAGGAAAAAGGATAACCCTTGAAGGGATCTGAAAACCTGTCTCGGTGAGGCAAATATCATCCCTGCAAATGAGAAAGTATTGCCGAAAAGGATGTCCCCTATGTGCAATACAGGTGTTGAAAACAATCGAAGGTGATAAAACAAGCCCTGATGATCACCCTATCCTGAGAGAATACAGAGATGTGTTTCAAGAAGAGGTATCGGGTCTACCTCCAAGAAGAGACATTGACTTCTCGATAGAGCTCGCACCAGGAGCGGTGCCGGTGTCTAAGAAACCCTACTGGATGAGCACACCTGAGTTAGTTGAAATCAAATTGCAATTGAAAGAAATGATGGATAAGGGTTATATTCGACCCAGCGTGTCCCCATGGGGAGCACCAGTCTTCTTTGTGAAAAAGAAGGATGGCACCCTTAGACTGTGTATAGATTATAGACAACTCAATAAAGTAACCATAAAGAACAAGTACCCCTTGCCCAGGATCGATGATCTATTCAATCAGTTGGGAGGTGCGTCTATTTTCTCAAATATTGACTTGAGGTTAGGATACCATCAAGTCTGAATCAAGGGTGAAGACATCCATAAAACTGCTTTCTGGACACAGTATGGTCACTATGAGTTTGTGGTAGTGCCATTTGAGTTAACCAATGCCCCTGCCACTTTCATGTGCTTAATGAACAATGTACTCAGTAAATTTTTAGATAGATTTGTACTAGTTTTTATTGATGACATATTAATCTACTCTAAGAATAGAGAAGAGCATGAAGAGCATCTTAGGCTTGTGTTGCAAGTGCTAAGAGAGCATTAGCTCTATGCTAAACTCAACAAATGTGACTTCTTCCAGAAGAAAATACATTACTTGGGCCATGTTCTGTCCAAAGAAGGGGTAGCAGTAGATCCTGACAAGATCAGGTCTATCATGGAATGGCCTACCCCAAAGGATGTTTCAGACATCAGATCCTTTATGGGATTAGTAGGATACTATAGGAGATTTATAAAATGATTCTCCAAGATTGGTTGTCCAATCACTGCCCTCCAGAAGAAGGGGACAAAATTCTTGTCTACATAGAAATGTGAAGAAAGATTCCAAACCCTGAAACATCTACTGACCCATGCACCCGTGTTGAAAATCGCTGACCCAGAAGCTGACTTCCTTGTGTGCACAGATGCCTGTAAGGAAGGGCTCAGAGGAGTCGTTATGCAGAAAGAAAGTGTGATCTGCTATGAATCCCAAAAATTGAATGAACATGAAGTCAACTATGTGACTCATGATCTAGAACTGGCTACCATAGTGCATGCCTTGAAAATGTGGAGGCATTACCGCTTGGGAAGAAAATTTGTACTTATGACAGATCACTGTGGATTGCGATATTTGTTTGACCAACCAAAGCTCAATGCCATACAAGCTAGATGGATGGCCCTCCTTAGCGAATTTGATTTTGAAATCAAAGACATTAAAGGGAAAGAAAATAGAGTGGCAGATGCCCTTAGCAGAAGCATGAAAACAATTCACCTGGTAGCGGTGAGTACCTGCGAGACTGGTGTCAAGAATAGAGTCAGAAATGCACAAGATACAGATCCCTTCGTTCAGACTGTGACCTTGTACCTACAGCAAGAACCCGCTGGAGTAAAATATGAAGGCTACCAGATGACCGAAGGAGGTTTGCTCACTTACAGAGATAGACTGTACATTCCAAATTGTGACAACTTGAAGAGGTTCATTATGGATGAACTACATAAAAGACCATATACTGGTCACCCAAGATACCAGAAAATAATCACTTCCACCTGAAAACAATTTTATTGGCCTGGATTGAAGAAAGACACAGTCAAATATTTGGCCCGATGCATAGAGTGCCAACAGATTAAAGCAGAACATCGGCACCCAATAGGACTATTTCAACCTTTACCCATCCCAGAATGGAAATGGGAAACCATCTCCATGGATTTTATCACTAGATTTCCAACTTCAACCAAACAGAATGACACCATTATGGTAGTGGTGGATAAACTGAGCAATTCTGCTCATTTCATCCCCATCAAATCAACCTGCAAGGCGATAGATATCGCCCAAGTATTCATGAAAAAGGTATTTAGACTGCACGATATGCCGAAAGAGATAGTGTCTGACAGAGACACAAAATTTACTTCCAATTTTTGGAAATCACTGATGGCTGGTTTAGAGACCAGATTGTTGTTTAGCACCCCCTATCACCCTCAAACCAACGGACAGACAGAAAGAGTGAATCAGATATTGGAGGATATGTTAAGGATGTATGTAATGCATCAACCCAGAAAATGGGAAGATTACCTGGCATTGGTAGAATTTGCCTAAAAAAACGACTACCAAGCATCCTTAAAGATGAGTCCCTTCGAGGTCCTCTATGGTAGGTCGTGTAATACTCTAGTCAGCTGGAGTAACCCTATAAACAGGATTTTTTTTGGACCCGATATGTTGAAAGAAATGGAACAGCAAGTGACTCAGATAAAACAAAATCTGAAGGTCGCTCAGAACTGACAGAAAAGTTATGCCGACCAAAAGAGAACTCCAAGAGAGTTCAAAATGGGAGACCATGTATATCTCAGAATTAAGCATAGAAGGAGTTCCCTGAAAATGGGAGCTTGTGCCAAGTTGGCACCTCGATATTGTGGACCCTTTGAGGTTCTAGATAGAGTGGGACCTATAGCCTATTGGCTAGCACTTCCTCCCACAGTAAAAGCACATAATGCTTTCCATGTTTCATTATTGAAGAAATATGTACATAATGCTAATCATATAATTGACTGGTCTGTGATCCAGGTGGAACCGGAGGGAGAATTTTTACCAGAACCCCAATGCATATTGGACATAAAGGAAACCCCGCTCCAGAACTAAACCATTGCACAGGTCAAGGTGCAATGGAGACATTTTGGCCCAGATGAGGCTACATGGGAAATGGAGGATGTCATGAGACAGGCATATCCGATTTTGTTTACTTCTGTACATGCAATTCATGTTAATAGATAGAACATCGAGGATGATGTTCCTTTAAGGGGGAGGGAATTGTAACACCTTGTTTCCCCCAGTTTGTAAAAATAACTGGACTGACCAAGAACTGTGGAAAATTCAGAAATGTGAATATGTGATGTGAATGGACCTTGTGAAAAAGGTCGACGAATGTGAATAATATTATGAATTTATATTGCAGGATTGCTGAGAGGGGATATGCTGAAAAAGAGACCATGATGGCTGCAGAAAGGCGGTGGAAGGCACCTGGAAAGGTGGCGTTAAATTCCACCGAAAATCAATATCGTATTTGGACTCCACTGGCCCGGAGAACCAAAACCGGCTCGTTGGCCCCGAATTAAATGTCTCGCAGGCTGGTAGGTACATGGCTCCTTAGGAATTAATGAGGGATGGGCATGTGAAATGCCCATCCGTAGAGCTGTCAAGCCTAACCAGCGTGAGGGAAATCGCGCCACACGCAACCTCGCAAGAGGATAAGGCATGGGGGAGAAGTGATTGGGGGTAGATGCAAGGGGAGAAAGAGAACTCTGGCATTATGCAGAGTGGGTGATAGCAGAGAGGAAGGAGAGTAACCTTCACTCTTGGTCACTGGAAAACAAAGACGCAGTCTCATAGCATCGTGGTCTCAGCTCGTGGGTGGCTAGTGGTAAATCCGTTGGGAGTCATCGAGCCTACGGTTGGGTGGAAACGAGCACCCCTCTCAGCAGTTGCATAATCCTTGGTGTTACTTTTTGATAAGTGTTTTTCCTTTGGAATCTTGAAATATATGTATGCTAACATATATAATCATAAGCTGTGAAATTGTGAATGATTTCATTATAGGTTCTGATTTCATGCACATCAGATGTCTGTAAGGCGAGTATAAATAGTCTGGCTAGGGTGTACACAACAAAAACTCGATAAATATTTTGGAGAAAACAGATGCGGAGATGGTAAGAAGAAGTTTGGTGATACGGGAGACACCAAACCATACTCAGTAGTCAAAGATAACAAGGATTGGGTAGTGGAGGGTTGAGAAGGATTGAGCATAAGGGTTGGAACACAAGGTAAAATTTGCCTTAAAACATAATGAAATTGCAGAGGAAAAATTTACACTCAAGTATTAAATTGTAGAGCGAAATTCACTAGTTTGTAAGGAATAATATTCAGAGTAAAAAGATAAAGTAGTTCATCCATCAAGATGTAGGTAAAACAAAGAGTTAAAATTAGGGGATAGGAATGATAACAATGGCGGGATTACTCAACACAAAAAGGCACAATGACCATCAATCAACTAAGAACAATCAATAGGGGTAGGCGGTTGGGAAAACACATCCTTTGTTCATCATCCACACACAAAAAAACAGTGTGCTAGGATCTATAGGTCTATTAACATCGAAGTGACGACCATCGATCCGACTCGTGGCTAACTTCTCAGGCGTGGACTGATGATCTAGGGATGAGGACGAAGTAAAGCACAACTCTTCACAAAAATCAATAAAACCATTGAATAGTCACAACATTCAGGGATCGAATGCTAAGGGAATCAAGTCAAGCAATGAGCTTAAGGCTATGGGGAAATTAACTTCTCAATTAAAATGCTAAGTCCAACACCTTCTTTACACAGTTAAAAGTACAAAATTTAAAGCGTAAGGTCAATAATAATCTACCATGCAGAATAAACATAAGTGTACCGTAGTCCAAGTCGTCCGCTCTGAGTCGTTTCCCTGTGCACTCCATTCATCTCCCACTTGTCGACCAATGATACTTCACCGGTACCTCCCATCCAATGCTAGGGGTACTCTTCTTCCCCTTTAGCCCCCCGAGCTGCAAAAAGGCCACACACATTAAACCAGAGAACAACTAGCTCCCAACTCGCCTCGCAAGGCCGAGCTAGCATGCCTCACCGAGTTGGGTATCCCAACTCCCACAAGCTAAGTCAGTCAAGTCTAAAATTCTGCAGTGTAATGTTACGCATAACAGAAGAGATCCATCCTCCTCCTTCTCCCCCATTTATATAGAGTTTCTAAGTCAATTTCTTTCCCAAATTCCCAATAATTTGATTCAGAAAAATCCTCCCCATACATGTGTCACCCATCCCCTTCATTACACTAGAAATTAATTTCATTAATTATTTAATTACTCTTATTTTCCTCAGCCACCTAAAAACATTCTTAAAATCGCTCGTAGGTGTCCCCATATTCCCTCACACAATTTAATGACTTACCCCCTTACTAATTTACAAGTTGAGTTCAATTTAGAAAGTTCTTAGAGGCAATATTCCTTTCCAAGTTAGTCATTCTGCTTTTTCCTTATGTTTCCCTTTTCTTTTTTATGTTTCCCCCCTTTGCCCTCAGTTTCCTAAATCTTTTAAATTTCCCTCTTTCCCTTTTTATCTAAAACTCAAATCAGTAAGTGTAGACTTTACTCTTTTCCCCCATTTTTCATTTTAGTAAAAAATTTAATTAGCACATGTGACAAACAATTATTTCCCTTTTAAAATTTTAAATCCCTCCATAATTTGATTTTAATAATTTAATCGAGTTTCTTACCCCGTTTTTGTCACATGTTTAATGATGATTATTAGTATTATATATATATATATATATATATATATTATACCACAAGTATCACTTAGACCTATATTTTATTTTCCTAGGCTGGGTGACATTTTATTAGGGAAATTGTATTAAATCTTTCTTATCACATTATTCATTCTAAGGCCATCTAGGTTTATTCACTTATTAGTTAACAATGTGACATGCCCTTCAGGATGCAATCCGTGCTCCAAGGGTGCCACTCACCTCTTAATTGACTTGGCAGACATAAAAAACCTGTGGAGTCAATACTTCGTTAGGTGATCTTGTGGGAGACTAAGGGCCTCTAAGGAATAAGGCCCCTACCTTATTACACGCCCCTTAGAATCATCGTGAGTGACTGTTGCAGTCTTCCCTCACAACATCGTGGGTCTTCTCGAACTAGGTAATCGTTAACCTACAATTCGAGCCATGGTGGGAGTGCTAGTAGGCTGTGGTAGGGATGTTGTCCACACCTCTCTCTCAATGTCTCTGGTTATCATGCATGACCGCTCTACTCCACATGTGAGTCTCGTCAGCATGCTATCGTCAGCCTGCATCATCAACGAATCATGTCAGAAATAATATCCATAATCATATGATCTAATCAGATGCACAAATTTCATATATACAACAATCAAACCCCAATAGTCCACTCCCCGAATTTATCTAGATTCCAAGGGGTTTCATCGATGCCTCTACATCCTTGAGGTCCAAAATCCTGCACACTCGAGAAAATTGAGTCAATAGTGCCTGTCTATGTCAATACAACAACATAAAATGTCATCAATCCATAACGCCTCATCATCATAATCAAACGCATAATAGTATAATAATATGGATCACTTGCAAGCAAGTGTCCTCAAAGAATAAGTTCGCTTAGTGTGCACAAGAACAAGATGTTACATACACCCCCTCTTGGTGTAAAATTCGTCCCGAAGTTTCATAGTATATAAGTGCCAAAATAATGTGTATCACAGTGTAAAAGGTGTATCTATCAAACAAAAATGGAAACTACTGGCGCATATCATATGCGTCCTCCCAGATCGCTGAGTGTGGACTATAGTTGTCCCACTAGACCTTGACCTGATCTACTGTTCGATGGTGTAGCTGTCGAGTGTGATGATCCAGTATTCAGATCAACTCAACCATGAGCGCCCCCTCATCTGATACCTACAAGGAACTCATGTCAATAACATGTGTAGGATCACTAATATAATTTCTCAAAACAGATACGTGGAAAACATTGTGCATATGCCTCAAAGAATCAGGCATGGCTAGTCTATAGGCCATGGGCCCCCTTCTCTCCACAATCTCGAAAGGTCCCATGAACCTAGGAGAGATTTTAGCTCCCTTTCGAAACTGGATTGAACTCTTATGCGGTTTTACCCGCAAGAAGACTCGATCGCCAACTTCATAACTATGGTCGACACGGTGCACGTTGGCATAACTCTTCTGTCGATGTTGTGCTTCTTTGATCCTTCATCTTATTGTTTGCATTTTATCTTCCATTTATTGGATCGCTTCTGGTCCCACTAGGACCCTATCCTCAAGTCGATCCTAACTCAAGGGCATCCGAAATGATCTCCCATAAAGGAACTCGAAAGGCACCATCTTAATGGTGCTTTGGTAGTTGTTGTTATAAGCGAATTCTACCAGTGGCAAGAATTCTTCCCAATGATTTTGTTGGTCCATCATGTACGTGTGCAACATTTCTTCCAAAGCCTATTTCATTGATTCATTCAGTCTGTTAGTCTCCGAGTGATATGCAGTACTAAAGTTAAGTTGGGTTCCCAAGGCCTCTTGGAAACTAGTTCAAAATCATCTACTAAACATTGATCCTCGATCGGATATAATCCTCTTAGGCATGCCATGCAACCTCACAATATCACTGATGAAAACTCTAGTTATGTCAGGTGCCTAATACATCGTACAGATAGGAATAAAATGAGCACTCTTCATTAGAGTGTCGACTACCACAAAAATTGAGTCATGTCTCCTTGCCATCAGTGGCATTCTAACAATAAAATCCATCGACATAACTTCCCATTTCGATTCTGGAATAGCGTGTGGCTATATTAATCCTGCTAGATGTCTATGTTTAGCCTTTACCTGCTAACATTCTAGACATTTGGACACATAGTTAACTATGTCTACCTTCATTCATTTCTAGAAGAATAAGGGATTAAGGTCCGCCCTCATCTTCATGACTCTTGGGTGGGCCATGTATGCTGCTCTATGAGCCTCATTTAGGATTAAACTCCTCAAATCGTTGTTTGGTGGTATGTAAATATGATTTTTAAACCTCAATAGTCCATCGTCATCCAATGTAAATCCTTCAAATACTAGTACCATCATTTTGTTTTGTCCGATAAAATCATTGAACTCTTTGTACCAGTCATCGTCATGCTGTAAAGTTAGAATATTTTCATGTAGATTCGTCTAAAGTGACAACACCAAAAATATGCGTGGTCTCTGACTCAGTCCATCTGCCATTCGTTTAATTGTTCCTTTTATTTAATAAATCTCTAAATCGTACTTGCTAAGAAATTTTGACCAACGTCGTTGTCGCGCGTTCAGGTCGCTTTGCGTAAAGATGTGTTGTAGTCCACAGTGGTTTGTCTTTAGTTCAAATTTTTTTCCAACAAGGTAGTGTATCCAAACCTTCAAGGCATATACAATGGCTAACAACTCCAAATCATGCGTCACATAGTTCTCCTCATGCCTTCTTAGTTTCCTTGACATGTAAGTGAGCACTCGACCATCTTGCATAAAGAATCTGCCTAAGCCTTCCTTGGATGCGTTAGTGCATACCAAGAAGTTCATGTCCATGTCAGGGACCTTTAGTACTGATGATGTTGACAACAACTCTTTGAGCCTCTGAAATGCTTCCATGCATTTCTTGGTCCAAACAAAATTCTTGTTCTTCTTCTGCAATTTCGTGATCAGATTTGATATCTTCAAAAATCCCTTGATGAACCGTCGATAGTATCCTACTAAACCCATGAAGCTACACACTTCCGGGACACTCACTGGTGCAAGCCATTCCATAATAGCCTTGACCTTTTTTGGATCCATGGCGATACCTTCATCGGAGATGACATGCCTTAAGTAGTGAATCCTCGATTGATAAAAAAAGTATTCAGATAACTTCCCATACAATTTATGCTCTCGCAAACACTGTAGTACCAAGTGCAAGTTCTTGTTATGCTCCTTTGTCATCCGGGAGTAAGTCAAAATATCGTCAATGAATACTTGGACGAACTTGTCCAAGTACTCGCGAAACACCTCGTTCATCAAACTCATAAATACCCCTGGGGCATTGGTCAGTCCAAACGGTAAAACAATAAACTCGTAATGCCCAAACCTCATCTTAAAGGTGGTATTAGGGACATAATCCTCCTTGATCTGTAACTGGTGATACCCTGATCGCAAATTTTTCTTTGAAAACCGATCGATCTTTGAGAACACTGTCGCACCCTTCATTTGATCGAACAAATCATCAATCCTCGACAACGGATACTGATTCTTGATTGTTGCCTTGCTCAATTGACGGTAGTCAATGCAGATCCTCCACGACCCATCCTTCTTTCTTATGAAGATAATAGGCGCATCCCATGGTGACACAATTGGATGTATCACTCCCAGGTCCAAAAATTCCTTCATTTGCATTCTCAACTCATGTAACTCTGGGGTTGAAATTCGATAAGGCGTTCTAGCTATCGATTCAGTCCCCAGTTTTAGGTCTATGGTAAACTCCAATTCCCTCTCTAGCGGCATCCCAGGTAACTCCTCCGGGAAGATGTCCGCAAACCCTCTCACCACAGGAAGGTGTTCTAGATCTTCCATCACTCCCTTCTCATTTAATGCAAGGATCGCATAAAGCTTACATCCCTTACGCATGCTCTTTTGTAGCTACAAGAAAGTGATGAACCTCAGGGAAACTCCCTAGTTCCGTCCTACAATCATGCATCTCTGTCCCTCATCATCAACCAAGCTCAACCATTTCATCTTACAGTTGAGTATCACCTCATGTGATTCCATCCAGTCCATACCGATCACGATGTCATAAGATCCTAAGATCGTGACGTACAGGTTGGCCCTGGTGACAAACTCTCCCAGGTTAAGGGTATAGCTCGTAACCTTTCCTCCAACCTTCTTTTTGGCTCCTGAAGCCATCTCTACAAAGCTAAAATCATAATGTTCGATTGCCTTTACCTTAATCCTTTTTAGCGTTGCACCAGAAATGAAACTCTTGGTAGCACCGGGATCTATCAAAATACTAAGGGTCTGGTTAGTGATGGTACCTGACGACTCAAGCACAGTCGACTAGTGCTCTACTTGACGGTTATTCACCACTGCATGAATCCGATAGGCCTTGCCCAAATCTACTGTGGTAGTGGGTCTGGCTAATCCATATGCTCTAGTCCTCTCCACTAGGCAGTCGTTCTAGTAGTGTGGCTCCCCACAAGTCCAACACCCATTCTTAGGTCCAGTACTCCTGGTACCCGAAGTAGAAGATGACGGCCCATCGACCTGGTATCCTAGTCTGTTCTATTGAACATGCCTAAACTGTTGTTGTTGTGGTCGACATTGTTGTTGATGCTGTGGTTTCCGATAAGGTGTCCGCTGCTGAGGCACTAGTCACCGAGGTGTAGTGAAAGTGGATCCTCTCTAGAAGCTGTGATATCCTGGCGTTTTCCTAGTTGGTGTCTATTGCTACTGTGCACCAGATGACTCATGCCCTGCCGACCTCGCTAGAGTCCTACTCTGATCCTCGTTGATAACATCCTCCTCTACTATGAAGGCCTTCTGGACAACATCATGTAAGGTATGAGGCATCATAATCCTAACCCTTGCATGTATTCTGACATTAAGGCCAAACAAGAACTTGTTGACCTTAATTTTCTCAGTATTAAGATGCAGAGCATACCTAAGCAACTCCATAAAACATGCCTCATACTTGGGCATAGTATGACCACCCTGTCGTAAGGCATTGAACTCGTTGAGATGATGCTCAATGAAATCCTCGAATATGTACCTCTCTCGGAACCATTCCTTGAACATTTCCCATGACACATCTTCGATGGTCATGTTCAATTGAGGTAGGAGTGTCTTCCACCATAGAATAATTCTCCCCTTCAGTTGAAAGACCTCCATGCGGACCTTCATGTTGGAGGTATAGTTGCAAAGTACAAAGAACATCACCATATTCTCCAACCATGCCTTGGTGGCTGCACCGTCTGGGGCACCAAAGAACTCAGGAAATTTTACCTTCTCGAGTTCATGGTGAATGCTACCAGTGCGAACTGGAGCACGTGGTGGACCCTCAGGGGGTGCTGGCATCCTGGCCTCATCTCTATCCAAATGACTGATCAGTGCTTCAAACATCCGCTGGAAAGACCTCATCAGTCCCAACCACATCTTCCACCACTGTCTACTCCTGCCCGATAACCTGTTCGTCTCCCTGGGGGTTAGACCCCTCAGGCGTGGATGCTACTGGAGGCATCACACCTCCTCCCCTAGCACCCCGTCGTCTACCTCTGCGACATCCTCTAACCATGATTACCTACATGAATACAAGTCAACTTAATTAGCAACATTATAATCAAATATCACATCAACGAAATCCGTAGTGATCCTAAGTCGCAGGTTGAACCCGCCCTGATACTATATTTAGCGACCCATTCATTACGATTACAATCGAAGTAGAAGGTGCAATTTTTTTTTTAAAACAGGATGACAATAAGGATTACAACTAAACAGCACATTTGATGATGAGCACCATGCTTGCAGAATAGGAAACAAGCAACTATGACTCTACACACTGGCACAAGAGAAACTGGGTGAAACATGTGTAAAACAACAAGGATAACTGACTACTCGCCCTACACAAACATGACCACGCCTACAAGCTAAGGGACAACATCCCCCTCTCGACACAATGACCTTGATGACTAATGACTAGAACCTCAAGGCGCGCGAACCAAACGCATGAAGGCGTTACAACTCAAGTGATAAAAACAACTTACAACGATCAATAACACTCTCACGGGAAGCACAGACTCCGACCATGTTATCATTCACCTCTATCCAATAGGGCGCATCATGATCCCCTCATCAGAACTCATGACGTCCCCGGGTGATAGGTGCGGCGACAACCCTGACGCTACCTAACCTACCTGGATTAAGGACTCCAAATGAATCCAACTCGTTAGGAGTTGAGTTATTGACATGAGGAATACACCCACACCCTAACCTACAGATCGATAGGACACAAGATGACTTCGTTCGAAGAAAAGCGCAAGATCATACACGACTTCGCCAACAACCCAAGCATTAATCAAGTCTAAGTTAGTCAATACTTACAATCTAATTTTACATTGGTTACCAATCTAATTAGCAAGTTTGAGTTACAAATTAGTCAATAAATTACAATTCTAAATTAACATTAAATTCAAGTCTAATTTACAACTTAGATACATGTCTAAAATAGATACAAGTCTAAACTACAAGTTAAATACAAGTCTAAATTATAAATTCAATACAAGTGTAAATTGCAAATTAATTACAAGTCTAAATTGTAAATTAGATACAAGTCTAGATTACGATTCATTACAAGTCTAATTTAGCAATTTACCAATATACAAAAACATTAACCAAAGTAATGTAATTTGCTATAAATATGACATTATTCACCACATTAAATTCCAAACGTTGTCTACATCATTACCCGTCTTAAGTTTAACCAATTGTCTATTACGCAACTAAAATTGTTGAGTAATAACAAGCTGTCTATTAAATCCAAATTATGACTACAGTCACCCATACAGTCACCCATGCACAGCCCCCAAAAAATACAAGAATGCGGGAATAATGAGATAACCTAGTGTCCCAAGGGTTTTTCAGTAGGCTCTATCCATTTCTAAATTCAAAAATACAATTTAAAAATAGAAAATTATGATTTCAAGTAGTCCAATTCCAACTAAAAACACAAAAACGTAAAATAGTTACACATCTTAGTTATTTTATAACCACCTATCATAAATGAATTATAATGAATTTATTGGAGATTATCGATAATAACGTGAATAACTATTCTTCAATGCGACTCTTATTATGATTGTTTCAACACAAGAAATAGGCAAGCCTGCAACTCCTGTCGTTTGATCGAGCCATGATTTCTCTGCGTATTCACTATTTTTGCAATTTGTTATAACAGTGTGATTCGTGGTGAGAAGGCAACGTAGAGTCAAGTATATCTTATCTTGAAAAGCAATTTTAAATTTAAAAAAAATAAAAAAATAAACTCGAAGTAGACATCAATAATGAAAAAAGGGTTAGCGACTAGTTCGGGATAAGTTTTCACAGGAAAAAAATCAACATAGCGCAAACACTACGAAAACAAAATTTTCGATAACATATACATGGAACAATAATTGTAGTCAAGGAGTACACTATTTACAAAGAGTACATTATTTACAATGTAACATTTAATGCTAAAAAAAAAGGGTTGAGTCTCCATATATGAAAAATGGTGGAATCCACTCCTCCTCCTTTACACGTGTAATTGTAATCGGGCTCCTTGGAGTTTTTAAACCCTACTGCACTATTGTGTTGCATTGTACCATTGATAAACTATTGCAGAAACACCAGGAACTGTTACCACATAATAATTGTATTCATTATGCCATCGAAAACCCATGTTAGAGGTTGAATTGTTAAAGAGATCATAATTGGTGGGAAGGGGAGAGGGAAAAGAGGAAGCTGCATCGATGGCATGAGGGTTAAAAATGGGTTCCGATTGCATGCGAAAAATATGTCTATAAGGCGATTATAAATAGTCTGGCTGGGGTGTACACGACAGAAAATTGAGAAATATTTTGGAGAAAACAGACGCGGAGACGACAAGAAGAAGTTTGGCGATAAAGGAGACATTGAACCATACTGAATAGTCAGAGATAACAAGGATTGGGCAGTGGAGGGCTAAGCAGGATTTGGCATAAGGGTAAGAACAAAAGGTAAAATTCGCTTTAAAACATAATGAAATTGTAGAGGAAAAATTTCCAGTCAAGTATTAAATTGCAGAGAGAAATTCACAAGTTTGTAAGGAATAACATTCAGAGTAAAAAGATAAAGTAATTCATCCATCAAGACGTAGGTAAAACGCAGAGTAAAAATTAGGGGATAGGAATGATAACACTGGCGGATTTACTCAACACAAGAAGGTGCAATGACCATCAATCAACCAAGAACAATCAACAGGGGTAGGCGGCTGGGCAAACACATCATTTTCTCATCATCCACGCACAGAAAAACATGGCGTTAGGATCTATAGGTCTATTAACACTGAAGTGATGACCATCAATCCGCCTCCTGACCAACTGCTTAGGCGTGGACTGATGATCTAGAGATGAGGACGAAGTAAAGCAAAGCTCTTCACAAAAATCAATAAAACCACTGGATAGTCACAACATTCAGGGATTGAATGCCAAGGGAATCAAGTCAAGCAACAAGTTTAAGGCTCTAGGGAAATTAACTTCTCAATTAAAATGCTAAGTCCAACACCTTCTTTACACAATTAAAAGTACATAATTTAAAGCGTAAGGTCAATAATAATCGACCATGCAGAATAAAAGTAAGCGTACCGTAGCCCAAGTCATCCGCTCTGAGTCATTGTCCGATGCGCTCCATGCAACTCTTGGTTGCCAACCGATGAGACTTCACCAGTACCTCCCAGCCAATGCTAGGGGTAATCTTCTTCCCCCTTAGCCCCCTGAGCCACAAAGGGGCCACACACAACATCTAGCTCCCAGCTCGCCTCGCAAGGCTGAGCTACCACTCCTTATCGAGCTGGGTATCCCAACTCCCATAAGCTAAGTCAGTCAAGTCTAAAATTCTGTAGCATAACGTTACACATAAAAGAAGAGATCCATCCTCCTCCTTCTCCCTCCTTTATATAGAGTTTCTAAGTCAATTTCTTTCCCAAATTCCCATTTAATTTAATTCCCAATAATTTGATTCAGAAAAATCCTCCCCGTACATGTGTCACCCATCCCCTTCATTGCACCAGAAATTGATTTCATTAATTATTTAATTACTTCTATTTCCGTCACCCACCTAAAATCATTTCTATAATCGCTCCTAGGTGTCCTCATATTCCCTCACACAATTTAATGACTTACCCCCTTACTGATTTATTAGTTGAGTTCAATTTAGAAAGTTCTTAAAGGCAAGATTCCTTGCCAAGTTAGTCATTCTTCTTTTTCCTTATGTTTCCCTTTTCTCTTTATGTTTCCCCCTTTTTCCCTTAGTTTCCTAAATCTTTTAAATTTCCCTCTTTCCCTTTTTATCTAAAACTCAAATTAGTAAGTGTAGACCTTACCCTTTTCCCCCGTTTTTCATTTTAGTAAAAATTTTAATTAGCACATGTGACAAACAATTATTTCCCTTTTAAAATTTTAAATCCCTCCATAATTTGATTTTAATAATTTAATCGAGTTTCTTACCCCCTTTTTGTCACATGTGTAATGATGATTATTAGTATTATTTATTTATTTTTATTTTTATTTATATATATATATTCCTCTGCCACAAGTATCACTTAGACCTAGATTTTATTTTCCTAGGCTGGGCGACATTTTATTAGGGAAATTGTATTAAATCTTTCTTATCACATTATTCATTCTAAGGCCATCTAGGTTTATTCACTTATTAGTTAACGATGCGACGTGCCCTTCAGGATGCACTAGGTGCTCCAAGGGTGCCACTCGCCTCATTGTTTTTTTCCTTGTGCAACGTGCCCTTCAGGACTCACTACATGCTCCAAGGATGCCACTCGCCTCTTTCTGTTTTTCTTGTGCGATGTGCCCTTCAGGACACACTACATGCTCCAAGGGTGCAACTTGCCTCTTTCCATTTTTCTTGTGCGACGTGCCCTTTAGGACACACTCCATGCTCCAAGGGTGCCACTCGCCTCTTGACTGACTTGGTAGACATCAAAGACCCCTGGATTCAATATTCGGTTAGGTGATATTGTGAGATACTAAGGGCCTCTACGGAATAAGGCCCCTGCCTTATTGTGTGCCCCTTAGAATCATCATGAGCGAATGTCGCAGTCTTTCCTCACGAGATCGTGGGTCTTATTGAACTAGGTAATTGTTAACCTACAGTTCGAGCCACGGTGGGAGTGCTAGTAGGATGTGGAAGGGATGATGTCCACACCTCTCCCTCAATGTCTCTGGTTATCGTGCGTGACCCCTCTACTCCACATGTGAGTCTCGTCGACAAGCTATTGTCAGCCTGCATCATCAACGAATCATGTTAGAAATAATATCCATAATCATATCATCTAATCATATGCACAAATTTCATATATACAACAATCAAACCCCAATAGTCCACTCCCCAACTCGATCCGAAGTCCAAGGGGTTTCATCGATGTTTCTGCATCCTCGAGGTCCAAAATCCTGCACACTCAGGAAAACTAAGTCAATAGCGTCTATCTATGTCAATACAACAACATAACATGTCATCAATCCATAAAGCCTCATCATCATAATAAAACGCCTAATAGTATAATAATCCAGATCACTTGCAAGCAAGTGTCCTCAAAGAATAAGTTCGCTCAGTGCACGCAAGAGCGGGATGTTACACAACTCTTTGTAATATAGAGAAATCCAATATCATAATAACACTATATATCAAATTTAAATTGAGAAACATAGAGAACCATCAAATTATCATATTGATGGAAAATAAATAACAAGAAGTAGATAAACCACATAGTGGCTAGTACTTGCCTTAAAGTTATGAACATGAATTATTTGTAGTTGTATGTTTTTGATTGGTTGTTAGTTTGTTGTAGGTAGCTAGTAAATATATCAAGGAAAAACTTAGTTGTTAGTGTCGTGTAATATTCTTCATCTTGAACCGTGCACATCAAGCCATCATGCAGTTACCTCATGCTAGTTATTGTGTGTGGATGGAGTTGATTGGTTCCCATTTGTGCAATAATCCTACCTATAAATGTGATGTTTTTTCTGCATCAAATGTCCATGATGTTGGAGAATAATGGCTAAATTCCATGATTAGTATTTGGTTTGAGCTTTTTACAGAGAGTTGAGATATTATCTCAACTATTTAGATTGTGTACTTAAGATATATATCTATCTTAAACTACTTGTATGTAATGTTCCCAAGCCAATTTCTCGCTTGGAAACACTAACTAACCACTGAATTGTTTGTTTGTTGTTGGTGTATGCAAGTTGGCCTCTTAAATTTCGGCCTTAGGGTTTTACTGATGATTTTATTATGTGTATGTTGTTAGAAAAACAGGACCGCAGAGAAATAAAATAAAACAAATGCAGAAACAAAACACAGAAGACACATAATACAAGAGAGACACAGATTTACATGGTTCACCCAGTGTGGGCTACGTCCACTAGAGAAATTGCCAGGTCCTTCCTTTATTATTATCCATCAAATGAAGGGATACAACCTACAAAAAAACATGTTGTAACTTCCTCTTCTTTCTCTCACAGTCTCCTCTCTCAGAATATAATATTCACCATCCACCATAGCTGCGATACATTTCCCTCATAAAAGAGGGTTGCCTTCTAGGGAAAAAAACCCTAACATAATCTCTACTGTTAGATCTGCGACTTTATAATGAACGGTCCAGATTTACAATGAAATTACAATATAATTTTACAAGGCAATTTTTGCTTCGGGTGCTTCGCTCCCGAACCCCTGCTGGGGGCCCACTTGCCCCCAGACCCCCTACCCGGGGGGATAGCCCCCCCAGACCTCATAGAGGGGGTACCCCCCCTCTGCACTCCCCCGCATGGAAGAGTGTACATACTTCTGGGGTGTAAATACTTCATGTGGTATCAACACGGCTGAAAGCAAGGACCTCTGAATTAGGAAGATAATCAGGCTCCACAACCAACAATCTCCCACTTGGAGACTGATCTCAACAACTCCACCGCTGTTGTATATGCTGGACTCTGAACCTTCTTGGACCTGGAAAATTTCTCATCTTCATCTTCATTCTTGAAGACCAACTGAAATTGATCAAGAACTCAGTTTCTCCCTAGTTACTCCCTTTGTTAACATGTCTGCAGGATTCTGGATAGTGTGTATCTTTTCTAGCTTCAATTGTCCATCTTCCAAGGCGGATCGTATGAAGTGGTACCTCAACTGTATATGCTTAGTCTTCGAATGGAAGGATGAGTTCTTTGCAAGGTGAATGGCACTTTGACTATCACAATACAACCTGCTGTTCTCCTGCTTCTTTCCCAATTCCTCCATAAACCTTTGTAACCAAATCATCTCTTTACTAGCCTCTGTAGCAGCAACATACTCTGCCTCTGTTGTTGAAAGTGCAACAACCTTTTGCAG
>ML793170.1:216080-227636 GCA_009831015.1 Picea engelmannii
CCTGCGAGTTACCTTACGCTCTGATACCAGTTGTTAGAAAAATAGGACCGTGGAGCAATAAAATAAAACAAATGCAGAAACAAAACACAGAAGACACATAATACAAGAGAGACACAGATTTACGTGGTTCACCCAGTGTGGGCAACGTTCACCAGAGAAATTGCCAGGTCCTTCCTTTATTATTATCCAGCAAATAAAGGGATACAACATACAACAAAACCCGCTGTAACTTCCTCTTCTTTCTCTCACAGTCTCCTCTCTCATAATACAATATTCACCATCCACCATAGCTGCGATACATTTCCCTCATAAAAGAGGGTTTCCTTCTAGGGAAAAAAACCCTAACATAATCTCTACCGTTAGATCTGTGACCTTATAATGAACGGTCCAGATTTACAATGAAATTACAATATAATTTTACAAGGCAATTTTTGCTTCGAGGGCTTTTCCCCCGAACCCCCACTGGGGGCCCGCTTGCCCCTAGACCCCCCAGCCCAGGGGATAGCCCCCCCAGACCCCGCAGAGGGGGTACCCCCCCTCTGCACTCCCCCACGTGGAAGAGTGTACATTCTTCTGGGGTGTAAATACTTCATGGGGTATCAAAACGATTGAAAGCAAGGACCTCTGAATCAGGAAGATAATCAAGCTCCACAACCAACATATGTAGCATTAAACAAAGAGATACAATCATGGAACATACCTCAAAAAAATGCAAGATTAACAAGATGATAAACAAGCCAAAACAATGCATATCTGATCTGTATTTCATAACAAATATCAAGAACCTGATACAATGAGATGCCAATCTGGAATGCATGTTAGATGGCTCCAATAAAGATAATAGAAGATAGGATTTGCTACAAAATGATCCAATAAAATATTCCACAAGCCTCCCAAGGCCGAATACTCACTGAAGACCAATGCAAGAGTAGATATGGGCCATAATAAATGCGAAACCCTCAATATGGAAGATGCCACGCCCTGCTAGAATGCTGAAGCTCATCAATAATTTGGCCCAACTGTCAAATATGTCCAATCACCCCGATAAACATGTCAAACAGTAGATCGGGTGAAAGCAAGAACAACCCATGTGCCCAAATCTCCAAGATACCTCTCAAACCCTATGGATTTGAACCTCCTCCAAGGAATGGTGCACCCCCCTGGATGCCTGAAACCCTAGATAAATTAGTCTCTCCCCTAGAGACCTCCAACAACTCCACTAATCCACTAGAATGATAGATCGGGGCACGACAATGAAAACCCAAGTCTTCAACTAGGGTACATGCCTGTTATATCCTTCGATCTAGCTACCCTCCAAATAATGGTGTGCCCTCCTCTTAGGAAATCATACCACTCTCAATACAAATAAACCCTCCACTAAAATGCCTCCAGAAACAACCAAGAATGGTGCTAAGACACCTGCAAGGAAAAAACAATACCTGGAATGCCCAAAACTCTTATACTCAACTATATCGAACCTTATCTCAATGGATGGTGCGCCCCCCTTGCTGGAAACCCCCAATGGTACGCCATCCTTCTCTTCCAGTGCTTGTGGATGGTGTAGAACCCTCCTGCACTGATGTAGATCGGAACTAGAATGGTGTGGGAGAGTATTGAATCTCTGAGACCAATCTTGGGACAAGATAGGTGGAATCTTTCACCACCGAATCGTCCTCTAGGGTTTGTTAAGTCAAAACCCCCAAAACCGCCAATGTTGGGCTCACTAACTAGAAGCCAAATATCAAAAAATGATCATACATGAATGAATGAGTAGAGGCCCTTGCCTTTCCTTTATACTTTTTTCTCACCTTTTCCCTCCAAAGTGACTTTCATTTTATTAATATTTAATTAATTAATTAAATCACTTTAATTAATTAATTAACCTTTTTACCTCTGAAAAGTGCCTTATCTCTCCTTGTGGCTTCCCTGGCCACTGAAAGTCACCTCTCACCATCCCATCTTGTAGTGTTTCTCCTCCCGATTCCAATGAGATATTACATTGAGAGGTTCCTCCAAGTAATGTGCCCAAAATGACCTCTTCAGTGAATTTAATTAACTTATAGCTCAAAATGCTCAAAATCATGGAAATCGTCGGAATGCAATGAAACCAAAGCCAACCTATGCAAAATGGATCATAATGATGGAATGGGATGAGAGATGCAAGACAGACCCCAAAATTCCTCTCAATAATCCATATACTCGCTATAACATCCATTTGGCTACTCTGGTCATCATAAACCTCTGCAATGTGATGATGTCCCAAAGTGGGGACATTACAGTCCTCCCTGCTAAAAAATTGCTTGTCCTCAAGAAATAACCAAATCCCCTCAAGTATAATACCAGGATCCCATGTCCACCTGTGGGATACACATTAGAACCCATCGAACGATGAAAAATCATACACTCTGCCCCCCTGGGTCCCATATCAAGTCATGAACTACTAGCCCTTGGGAAGCATAATCTTGAAATATACCAACTCCGTGAGTCTCCTGCACATGACACATGGCCTCATCTCGGAATGAGTCCACCCTCCCAGCTACTACCAATATCAACACGGCCTCCATCAACTGCACCGACTGCTTCCAGAATGAGGTACTGCAATACCTCCGTGAGACACCCTCAAGCGATGTGCTTCACTCAACACTGAAGTTCAATGGAAAGTCAGAACAAATTTCCCCTGCAAAGGTCCACTTGCCTTTGCCAGTCAGTGAGATGCTCAATCCTGCAATCCCTGAGTCCCATGCTAACCTCTGTTGAATATCACCCTGCTGGCCCTGCACTACGCTGACCATGATTGTCCCCCTGCATACATATTGAATCCTCCTCTCCCGGGTCCTCAAGCTGAAATAGTTGTGACCATTGAACCTGCTGTCCAAAAACTATATCTGTAAAGACACATATGTAGAAGAAGTACTTGTCCACCCACCTCCATGTCTGATCATGATGATCAAGATTGGAAATTTTCCTTGCTTTATCGGACAAATACCTACAGGCCCACTCCAAACCAACCTCTGGTGGAGTATGTGGCTCTCTGGCGCAACCTAGGTGATCATGTAGCGAAACATCCTTCTAACCAAGTGAACTCCTAGATCCCATGGAAAACTTGGAATTTTATCACTTCCAATCTCTGCTGGTGGCTCATGTGTCAGACTGATCACGGTCTGAATCCCTCTATGCTCAACTACTATCCTCTGGTCTATGGTGCTCACCATCATGCACCAAGTCTTAGCTGGCTACCTATGACAATCCACCTCTATCCTTATGGATGTCGTAAAAGTACTCATGTCAGGTGGTCTTGGCCTATGCACTCTCCATGCCCTCTACCACTGCCTATCTCTCCTCATGTTGTTGTCCATGATAAAAGTGTCGGGAAAGGGTAACATAGACATCTGTAGCTGACCGTAGGAATGAAAAATACCACCTGACTTGGTCAATCCAAAGGATTCGAACAAAAGAACGTCTACTTGTACCCCTGATAACTGCTCGCCTATAGCGATCACTAAATCCCAACCATCATGTACAACCGGAAGTAACTCCTCTAAGTGCTGCTCAACCAACCTCCATCTCTCATTTCCCCTGCATTGCTGAAATGGTGAAGGTGATCTCTCACAACTATGAGTTGTTGCAACGGAGTGACATCTGCATACCCCCCTAAGTGTATCTCCTCCATGCAAGGCAATAGACCTCTCTGAATCTCAACGTACATCTCGTCATGTCTCTATGAGCTACCACTCCTCACTGTATGCTCTGGCATACTCATGTTGTCTCTCATAGACTCATGCTGCATTGTAGATCCTAGGCGCACTGTTGGATAAACCTCTACATGGAGGTCAACCGCTCTCGGAACACAAATGGAAGTGTCCCCCATCAACTGGTGCTCCTCGACTAGATCACCAACTTCCTCTAGCAACATGATTGGGTGATACATCCGAGTGTGCACTAAGACAGTTGACGTGGATATCTGACAGATATCCTCATAAGGCTCCTCTGATATGGAATCTAATTCTTGAAGGGTTGTCTATGTGCCTCTCAAGAATCCTCGAGTGCTCTCCAACTCCTAAGTAAGTTTGTCCACCTCCAACTCCTTCTCCCTCAGAGCCTCATGATACATCTCAACAATCCTCAATAGGTAGTCCCTGTCAGTCAACAACTGTTGGTAGTCGGTCCTCATCAAAGATACTCTCTCCCTGAGAGTATGAAAATCATCCATGGAAAATCCCCCATCTGAACTACCATGTGCCATTGATGCTCTCCAACAGTAATCTTTCGCCAATGTATGGGTGTCATCAATGCACCTAGTGGCTGCCCCGATCATATCCTCGTCGACTCTCAACTGTCCTACTAAAGAGTGTGACTCTTAATCACAGTCATGCTGAGGTGCCACCTCATACCCCTCACTGCTAGTGTCAACTCTGGAATCCCCAAAAACACTCTTTGCATAAGATAACGTGTTGAACTACCCATTGTCTACTGAGCTACTAGGTCCTCCTGTATGCCACTACACCTCATCACTAGATTTTATCTCCCTTTGACTCACACTGTATCCTGTATGAGCAGTCGTATCCTCTTGTGAACTCACCCTGCTACTATCATCTATGCCTGGATCCCATATAGATGTGTCCAGATAGGTGTGATGGTCATCCTGACTACTAAATAGTGCATCCTCATCATTGCAGGCCGATCCTGGAAATAAGTGTCCCATCAAGCTGTAAGTCTCCATAGTCTGCTCAACTAATGGAGTCTCCGAAAGAGGTGACTCAATTTCCTCATGTTGATCTGTATGTGTAAGGTTAGCTATCTGCATGTCATGTGTCTCCTCCTGGATATGTGGATCCATTTGTCCATGGTGTGCATCCCTCACACAAGGATCCTCCATCATATCTGACATGCCACTGATATCCTCCTGTGACGTGGCTATCATGGATGTCTGAAAAGACAACAGATGTGTCAGAACCACCATAGGAGGATGGTCATCTGTAGGTGCTAACATGTGTGATTCCTCACTAGTGTCACCACTCTGCTGAGGTGTAAGGTCATCAACAATATGTGATATGTCTGCTGAAATGCAGGTGTTTTCATCCTGCTCCTCTGACTATCTATCCACTACACAAAGGTCACCATCCTCCTTAAGCGTGCTAGTATCACCAACCTCTGTGCAAGAGTCACTATCACTAGCCTCTGTGCAAGAGTCATTGTCACTAGCCTCTATGCAAGAGTCACTATCATCATCATACTACCCCAAATCAACATCTATCACTCCATCCTCACACACCTTATCATCACTGTCATAGTGTGCCTCAGTAATTTGCTTCTGATCCTTACCCCTGCACCTATGATTTGGTTCCCAAGGCACCTTGCAACTGTAACAAAGCTGTGTGCTCCTAATGGGTGTGGGGTCATTATGTTCTTCCCACCTTCTATGGTCTATGGCTCTCTTTTCCTCTACTAAGATGATCTAGTGTAGATCCTCATCTTTTTTCCAACTGGGATATCTTAGGGCTACATACCATGGAAAGGTTATTTGAGCCCTAGTTTCCTTGCTAAGGCCGGAATATATTATCTCCAAGCATGTTATCTCAAAGTATATCTCATCCATCTCTCCTTATGGCTCTGTATGCATGTGCTAATTCCCTCTTGCTGACAGGAATCTAAGCTCTGATACCACTGTAATGTTCCCAAGCCAATGTTTCACTTGGAAACACTAACTAACCACTGAATTATCTGTTTGTTGTTGGTGTATGCAAGTTGGCCTCTTAAATTTCGACCTTAGGGTTTTAATGATGATTTTATTGTGTGTATGCAACAATAAACAAAGAGATACAATCATGGAACATACCTCAACCATATGCAAGATCAATAAGATGATAAACAAGCTAAAACATTGCAGATTTGATCTTTATTTCATAACAAATAGCAAGAACCTGATACAATGAGATGCCAATTGGGAATGCATGTCAGATGGCTCCAATAAAGACAATAGAAGATAGGAGCTTCTACAAAATGCTCAAATAAAAGATGCCACAAGCCTCCCAAGGCCGAATACTCACTGAAGACCAATTCAAGAGTAGCTATGGGCAGTAAGAAATGCTAAACCCTCAAGCTGGAAGATGCCACACCCTGCTGGAATGTTGAAACTCCACAACAATTCGGCCCAACTATCAAAGATGTCCAATCACCCTAGAAAACATGCCAAACGATAGATCAGGTGAAGGCAAGAACAATACAGGTGCTCGAATCTCCAAGATGCCTCTCAAACCCTATGGATCTGAACCTCCTCCAAGGAATGGTGCGCCCCCCTGGATGCCTAAAACCCTAGATAAATCGGTCTCTCTCCTAGAGACCTCCAACAACTCCACCAATCCACTAGAATGATATATCGGGGCATGAAAATGAAAACCCAAGTTCTCAACTAGGCCAAATACCTTCTAGATCCTTCAATCTAGCTACCCTCCAAATAATGGTGCACCCTCCTCTTGGGAAATCATCCCACTCTCAATACAAATAAACCCTCCACTGAAATGCTTCCGGAAACAACCAAGAATGGTTCTAAGACACCTGGAAGGAAAACCCAATACCTGGAATACCCAAAATATCTTTTCCTCAGCTAGATCGAACCTTATCTCAATGGATGATGCGCCCCCCTTGCTCGAAACCCCCAATGGTATGCCCTCCTTCTCTTCCTATGCATGTGGCTCTTGTAGAACCCTCCTCCACTAATGTAGATCAAAACTACAATGGTGTGTGAGAGTATTACATCTCTGAAACCAAGCTTGAGACAAGCTAGGTGGAATCTTTCACCACCAAATCATCCTCTAGGGTTTGTTAAGTCAAAACCCTCAAAACCCCCAATGCTGGGCTCACTAGCTAGAAGCCAGATATCAAAAGATGATCATACATGAATGAATGAGTAGAGGCCCTTTCCTTTCCTTCATAATTTTTTCTCACCTTGTCCCTCCAAAGTGACTTTCATTTTATTAATATTTATTTAATTAATTAAATCACTTTAATTAATTAATTAACCTTTTTACCTCTGAAAAGTGCCTTATCTCTCCTTGTGGCTTCCTTGACCACTGAAAGTCACTTCTCACCATCCCATCCTATAGTGTTTCTCCTCCTGATTCCCATGAGCTATTACACTGAGAGGTTCCTCCAAGTAATGTACCCAAATTGACCTCTTAAGTGAATTTAATTAACTTATAGCTCAAAATGCTCAAAATCATGGAAATCGTCGGAATGCAACGAAACCAAAGCCAACCTATGCAGAATGGATCATAATGATGGAATGGGATGAGAGATGCAAGCCAAACCCCAAAATGCCTCTCAATAATCCCCGTGCTCGCTATAAAATCCATTTGGCTACTCATAAACCTCTGTAATGTGATGATGTCCCAAAGTGGGGACATTACATTGTAATTGTATTTATATTGTGATTATACATAATGAAAAACAATTTGTGTATGTATGTTTATTTGTAATTTGGTATGAGAGATTGGATAGGCTTAATCCTTCACGAGAGTGCCCAGAAAAATGTGATAGCCATTGAAACCGACTCTCTGTAAATATGAGTGAGAGTGGATTGTTTAATTTTATTTTTATTTGTTGTGTGTGAGAATATTAGTTTTCTAAGTGAGTGATTATCTTAGAACGTGTGTGTTGTTGATGGCATGGAGAAAACCGTTGTGCAGAAAATCATGAGTCTATCCACTTAAGTGGACCTATCTGCCTTCGTGGATCCCTATCAAACCATTATCTCAATGAGAAATCATTTACATCAAATTATGCACATTATCCCTGTAGAACGCAGCCTGTGTATATTCTCTATGTATTGATTGAGGATAGATCATTATGTGAAAGGGATTGTAGATTCAGATCTCGTGTGGATATTTGGGTATACAATTCATTCTATCGGTCATCTCAAGAATTTGTTGATAGAGTCATTTCCATCATTGTCACGAGAGGGAAGTTGTCGTTGACATATTGCTTCCTGTGTGGAGGAGCCAATGACGAATTTGTTGAGTATAAATGTAATTTGGTAATTTGCCTACACTTATCATGCTGCTACTTCTTTGGAGTTGCATGGAGTTGTTTTCTCTGTGGAGTTTAGATATTGCATATGTATTGTGTTTTGGAATATTCTTTTCTTTGTCATCATTTTCTTAATTAGCAGTGATTTCAATGATTATTGAAAAGTATTAGTATTATTTGGGTTTGTAAAATTTACATGATGAAGAGCCAATTACAAGGAAGAGTACCATAATTCAAAATTAGTGGTTCTTGATGTTCTTCGGCGCCGAGAGAACAGATCATTAATTTGATTATGTCTACATGATAGATGCTGGTGGGACTTGTTGGACTTTGGTGCTTTAAGATCATTAGTTATAGGTTATGTATATATTATTGTATGTGCATTTAAAGAAGGTCAATTGTATGATTGACTACTGAAAATGTCCACTAATCAGATCATTGTCTATATAATTGCCAAAATTTTCTCTTCAAGGGAATTTCACAGATGGTAGTGTATCCATAAGATAATTTAGTGTCGAGGCTATACTTTGGGGTAGTCAAGAAGCCCCAATCCTGTGAATACGTCAATGATGGTCTGAAGTGGTTATACTTTAAATGGATCAAGAGGTAGCTCGAAAGTGTGGAGAAGAAAAGAGCGAAACCGAGTGATTGCAGAGTGGGTAGAGTTGCTAATGAATACTAGCCAGACAAAGATGACATATATGAATTGTATGTCGTATTGTAAAAACAAAAAAATTGCATTTCTCCATTAAGGGGGAGTGTTGGAGAATAATAGCTATATGCCATGATTAGTATTTGGTTTGATTTTGTTACGGGGAGTTGAGATATTATCTCAACTACTAGATTGTGTACTTAAGATAACTATCTATCTTAAACTACTTATAATTGTGTTTATATTGTGACTATACTTAATGAAAAATAGTTTTTGTGTGTATCTTGATTTGTAATTCATGAACAATTTGAATACTTACATGTTTTCATTTGGAAGATGATTGTTGGTGTATACATTAAATTTGCTCTTAACACAACTTTAGCATGTGACTATAAGTTAGTTTTTTTAAGTGGAAAAGTATTCCTATATTCATGATCTGAGACGTACAATAACAACTTTCCTTTCTGTAAGATTCATGCCCTGACATGGCGTGGAAATCATCACTAAAGAAGCCCTAGATCTATATCATATATCATATGCAACATATCCATCCCCATTCCATGCATCATATCCATCCTCTATTTCCTTGGGCATTCCCTTTTGACTATTACAACATATACATTGAAAATCTCCCAATCCATACATCTATAAGTATGCATATACATATATATGCATGATGAAAAAATATGAAGTCAATTTGTTGTTTGTTGGAAGGGAGACCATGCAGGAAGAAAGCTTTAAAACATAAGCTTTTCAACCACATGTATATCCCACATTTTCATTTTTGTTTACTTTTACAGATAGCTAGATGATATCAACATATTAAAGATTTTGTAATACTATGTGAAAGATGATGAGAAAAATATGATAAACTGAAAATTTCATAATATGTAATTAGTGTTATAAGGATTATTAAATGTCTACTATCATTTCAATTTTCTTTTTCTTTATAATATAAGAAAAATATAAAAATTGAAAAAAATCATAATCAAATCTATTCATATATTTAATTGTTTTATTTAATATGTAATTAGTGTTATAAGGAATATTAAATATTAAAGAGTTAAAGCTTGCATATTTATATATGGTGTACAATGACTCAAACTTCAAATAGAAATTGTCAAGCGAAATATTTATATATGGTGTTACAATAATTCAAACTTCAAATAAAAATTGTCAAGTGAAAGACTCTAAGAAACTCCACGTATGATAGTGCCTATTGTACAAGTCTTTTAAATTAGTGCTAGCTTATTAAGTACATTGCCAATTGCACTATTTGATAGTAGCATTATCAAAAAAACTATTGGAAACACCATGTCCATGCCCATGCACACCTTTGTTGTGGCTGCCCTTTGGCCTAACATAGAATTGCTGAAAACAACTCCTTAATGGTAGCCATAGTTAGAAAAGTAGATTTTCTTACTCGAAGGCATAAAATCAAGATATCAGTTTTAAATGAAAAGTTCCCACTTAATAGATAGTGGGAGCTAGAAAGTGACAAATTTATCATTAAGATTTCTGGCATAGTCTAAGATGTTTCCATACTCGTGTTTATTAGTCCCGGCCTGTTGCTCGAGACTATATCTTTCAACTTGAAGTCAATCATCGTTGACTAGCTATTACATGGTTGATTTTGAATATTAATTGTTTCATTTTGTATATTAATTGGTGAGTTTTTTTATGTTTATAAAATTTATTTATTATTTTAAATAAATAAATAATTTTTTATTTTTATGTTGAAAGAGGTATTTTTATTGGAGATGGACACAATTAATCATCTTTTAATCTAAAATTCTAATCTGAGGCTAACAATTGAAGATGCTGGCATATTTTTAGTTGTCCTCCCAAATCAATGAATGAATGCGATTTACTCTTCATAACTTCCTTGTATTTTTGAATGCATCATTTAACCTGTTTACTTTTTAACATTTACCTAATCATATTAAGAAATTACTGTACCACCATATGATTGCCATGTTTAACTGATTAACCTTTGAGATTACCACATTTGAAATTAACTTTTAAATTTCCTCAGCTCTATGTGCATTTCAGTTGTCCACGAGAAAACTTTTGGGAAGAAGCTTTGGTATCACCTTTCGACGTTCACGCAAAGCTAGTTTATAATTTGATAATCTAAAATGCGGGTATATATATATATATATATATATATATATATATATATATATATATATATTCAAGATTTTTAAATCATTAAAAAAAACAAATTTGTCAAAGCACTAACTCATTTAAAAAAAAAAATTGTCAAAGCACTAACTCTTAAAATTAGTATAAAAATATTTAATTGCATTTTGCATACAAAGACTTAGATTTTTCAATTTTCAAGAGGCTGACGTGATATTGAATGTCTTCTTCCTCTTCGTAGTCTTCTTCTGCGGGTAAGATTCAACTCCAGTCCAGAGTTATTGGCCGAGACCACATTGTCATCTACTTCATTGGCCTAGGATGCTAGGGAACATAAGGTAACGTGAAGATATGCGAAGGAATTTAACCTGCTTAGAGAGATATACACTTACTCAAGTATAATATTTGTTTTTCTATACCTTGAGATACAACCTACGCCCAAAAAACAACGACAGTCGTGATATCGCTGAAAAAATCAAGAACGGAAGTATGGTGTTCTGAATTGCATGCCATGCCTTTTTTAGATTAAAAACTAAGGCCTTGTCATATTTCACTGCAAGAAATACACAAAAATGCAACATATACAACAATAATCCTTCATAGTTAGTGAAATCTCTTCTAGTTTTCATCGGTTTTCTACAATCATAGGTTCCGTTATGGCAATGGGCGCCCTTCCTGTAATGATATTTAGAGATTTGGTGAAAATTCAACATCTATACTTCGCCAAATATAGAACA
>ML793170.1:269363-280333 GCA_009831015.1 Picea engelmannii
TATCTGAAATGAAAGAGATCTAATGCATACATAAGAAGGTTATAATGATCAAATATGACACATACCATGATACCTCGGACCAATTACCTCATGGAGCAAGAGCCCTTTCTGATGCAAGCCCAAGCCGGTAGTGATGGAGGCTGCTACTGCTGACAGGACAAGTCTGGCTGAGAAGAAGAAAGATGGGCCCTCCAGGGCCATGCTTAAGTCGCTCCTGCTCTCGGTACTCCATGTCTAGGACCATGTGGGCCTCAAGACATGATCTCCTAGTTATCCCTGGATATTGGGGATAACACTTCCCTTGGTGATATTTGCATTAACATGTACTAAGTGAGATAAAGAAACAAGGGAAATAGCTGCAAAGCAACTAGTCCTTGCCTCATATATGTTTTAAGTATTCATATAAAATTATTTGCATTTTATGTGTAAGCATGTTTCAATCCACACAATCTGAAGGAAAATATGTCCTTGGCAAATGATTTTGCAGAGGTGATTTCCGCTGGCCTTTTGTTAGAGCACTCGGAAACCTAAGTGATCTTGTTCCTCGTATTAATTTTTGACCAGAAATGCAATGGTCAACAATGACAGTGCAACTTACACAACAGTGGTCCAAAACTACATAACATAGTTACTAGGCAAGTTCAAGTAGGGTATGTAGATGTACTCTGGGAAGAACCAACATAGTTGATTGTAACCTCAAGCAGCCTTTCATAAAATCAGCTAGTCGAATTGGTGTTTCAAAACTATGGTCAACTGCTATTAAAACTCGTACAGTACTTTCATACCTCAAGCAGTTGTAATCGACACTCAAAGAAGTTGTTCGAGGCCTTTGTTTAACTGTTCCAAAACTTCAAAAATACCAGTATTAAACTTTGTGCAGTAATAAACAATAGATGTCATTTCATATCAATAGAAAGAACAACTACTTTTCCAGTATTGGTTTGTTTGACAGTTAGAGAGTATGATGCCAATATGTCTTTCATTTTTTCAATGCATAATTGCAAGTTGGTTGAAATCCATGTACATGGAACACAAACTACAACAAAATACGATATTATAAAGAGTTGCAGAAACCAAGCAAACAATCAAGTAAAAAATGAAATTGTTTAAACAAACTCATAAATAAAATAAAAAAAGAAATGGAAAATTTTAAGGGTTAGATGTCATACAATAAAACTCAACTTTTTTGTGAACTTCAATAAACACAGTCTTTCCTCCTTTTGATTAATGCTTTGACTTGGTGTATCAATACAAGGTCAATCACAAATATGAAAATGTAATCATTTTTGCAACTTTGGATGTATTTGTGACTGTGCTTCAGGACACAAACTGAGCATCAGTAATAGAGATGACCAATGATGTTCAAGAGAATCACTGGTGCAAAATGTAAAGAGAAATTGCAAATATGGGCAAGATTACTACACATATCTTGCTTATCGTATATGTTCAAATTGCCTATTTCGGATCGTTGAGCTACTACTCTGATTTGTTCTTGATGCCATGTCTAAGGGTGGACATCAATGCTAGCAGTTTCTCCATTAATTAACGGTTTTCTTGTTCATGTGCATTATTAATAGCAAGTTGTGAGTTTCGACTTGAAAGAGAATTCATGTCCTTATTCGAAGTTACATTAAGACTATCCATGCAGGAGAAAAATTCATTGAAGGGAAACAATGCCAATCCATTTCCAATCAAAATTTTCTTTCTCCCCTATCAAAAACATATTTTTATTGTTTAAACTTGTTTTCATTAATATAGATAGTTGCACCTGTTTCAATAGCCATAATTAATTTGGAAAAAAACAAGAATAGTCAAGGGCGATAAAATGTACAATTATTCTGTGATTTCACTATTTGAATTACAACCATATCCAAGTAATAGTGGTAAAGGCTTAATCTACAAAGATAAGTTGTAGTCTCTAGGAAAAATCCTGAATTGTGGGAACAATTAAAATATTTTTCTAGTACGTTGTTAACACCTACCAAGAAAAAAATTCGAGGGAGACAACAGCTAGAAATAACACACAAAAAATACAAATTCAAAAAAAATAAAGTGACTCAAATTGATAATGAATACTGCATTATAAAAACAACCTCTAGCTACATCAATGTACATATCACTAAAAATTTAATGTACCTAAACAAACCCAAAAAGGTCACACAATCAATTTCACCTCACATTATGGATTTTAATAACAAATAACCCAATAATATCATATAACTTATAGTAAATTCAGAAAAATCCTCTACTCATCCCGATGACGACAAACCCATAAAGGTCATGCAATCAATTTCACCTCACATTTTGGATTTTAATAACAAATCACCCAATAATATCATATAACTTAAAGTAAATTTAGAAAAATCCTCTACTCATCCCCATGACAACAAACCCAGAAAGGTCACGCAATCAATTTCACCTCACATTATGGATTTTAATAACAAATCACCCAATAATATCATATAACTTAGTCCATAACAGTATATCAAGAGTCTCATTAATATGTAGGAACAAATTCCAGGTTATTTTGTACATCACGATTACCTTGATTGATCTTGTCCATATTCCATATCCTAGTGACTCCAGAAATGTAATTATTGCATCTTCTACCAAGAAGTCTAAGATTGTAATGAATTTAAATGAGATCTTCAACTTTTTCGGTTCCTAATTTATTCCTTTTATCGAAGTGAAGAAAATCAGAATTACACCAACTACCTTGGAAAGAAGCAACACTTGAAATCTGACTCAGGACTCTAATTGCTCATGTTTGCAACTGGGGAGTTTTAGAACCAAAATTGTCCCACCATGCAACAACATCCATCTTGTCTCTACAATCTAATGCATCCTCCTCACCTAAATATTTGTCTTGCCCCCAATAAGCATTGATTTTCTCCCTAAGGATGTGTCTCTGTGTAGCATCATATCCATATCTATCCAATGTGGTCTTCCAACCTCACATAACCTCCTTATACTTTGCCTGACCTTTGCCAAAATGCTTTGGATTCAGTATGTATCCAGTTGCATGAAGAGGATAAAGTAATATATCCCATCGATTGTTTATTATCTGTTCGAGTTGCTTATACAATGTATCATCAATTCCTAAATCTTCAAATGCATTCAGAGCTTGATTTCATCCATCATAAATATCACCCATGCCTGGTTTGTCTCCATTGACCAATGTCAACAATTTCACAAATGATTCACATATTTTCAAAATCAAATTTACCCCAATACAAAATTCACTCCCTAAGATTGTAGCCTCTATACTAGAACTATCTTCTGAATATGAAACCTTCTATTGATCCCAGTCATCACTTACAATCATTTGTTGTAAAGCTTTCTTCAGGTCAACAATCCTTCTAACTAAAATGAAGTTGGAAGAAAACGTATTTTCATATGTTTTTAAACTTTCCAATTCAGAATGTTGGATAGTAATAGTGTGCAATATATTGAGTTCAAACTGGAGATTTATATGCTTTTGAAATGAATTTTGCGTAATAGGATAATGCTTGTCTAATTGATAAAGAGTTTGGACTGATTGTAATATTTCATCAAACTTCCAAATATTATAGATTGATAAAGAGTCTGGATTGATTGTTTAACCCTCCTCTTTATACTTTTTATAGGAACGATTGTCTGCCCACAGGTGCCTCTCTCTTCAAAAGCCTTTTTTGCTTCAGAATGATGAATTACGTGAAGGGAAGAGTAGAAACTCATATCACAGTTGGGAATCCTCAAACTTGACATTAAGGGGGAGATTGAAGGAACTAATGCCTAAGTTTTTGGCATGTCTGTGACAACTGGAGCTAATAAGTTGGGCCTCTTCTTTGAATAACTGTTTCTGCCATTTTCTGTTTTGAAATTGCCATGTTTCTCCTCCTAGCTGTATCCACGTTTCCATTTGTATTCACTGAATTGAAGCCCATCAAAATCTATTTATAGAGAATGTAATTTCCTGTTTAGTTAAAGGTGTTTTAGTGAGTACTGTTAGTGATAAATATTTGTTACTTGTGCACTGTAACAAAGACTTTTGAAATTTCTATGTGTGAAAACAGAGATACTCAGTTTTTTACTATTTTGCAAAAGAGGTACTTTGTACCAGTTTTTACTGTTTGGCAAAAAAGGTTATGACAATGATTTCTTGAATATGATATCTGAGTTTTTTTTGTTTCTCATAAGCTATAGTTGATAATCACTCATCATTTTTTTCAAACATAGTTTATTTTTTCTGAATCTGTATTTTCTGGGCATGACTCCTTGTGAGCACTTAAATCCATTTTACAGATTCTTTATTTGGTATCAAAGCATTGGTTTGTGGTTGTTTGTAGCCAGAAGAGGGAGATAATGGCCCAAAATAATAGTTCAGTCCAGTACCAGATTCCTCTTTTTTGTGGGGAAAATTATGAGTATTGGAGTGTGAAGATGAGAACTTTGCTCATCTCACAGGATTTATGGATGTTTTTTTCTGCAAGGTACACAGAGCCAGCTGATCAAGCTACTTATAATGAATTATCAGTTGATCAGAAGATAGAATTGAAGGAGAATAGGAAAAGGGATGTTAAGGCTCTATTTATTCTTCAAACAAGAGTTGATATTTCAAGTTTTCCAAAGATTGGAGAATGTGGAATGTCCCATGATGCTTGGAAAACCTTGGAGAAGGTATACAAGGGATCTTTAAAGGTAAAATTTGTCAAACTTCAAATGCTGAGAAGAGATTTTGAGTCTCTTTCTATGAAAGAAAATGAAAGTGTTGAATGTTTTATTACTAGAGTTCAAAATATTGTTAATGTTATTCATGCTCATGGTGAAACTCTTAAAGATAGAAGGATTGTAGAAAAAGTGTTAATAAGTCTTCCTAAGAAGTTTGATCCTGTCACTATTTCTATAGAAGAATCAAGGGATTTAACACAACTAACCCTTGTTGATCTGTTTGGAAGCCTTTAAGTACATGAAGACAGGTGGAAAAAGACTGAGGAACTTTTGGATCAATCTCCAAAGAAAGTTGAAGGTATTAGATGATAAGAACAAACATTCATCCACTGTTAGAAATGATTTTTCTTCAACATCATTCAGAGGAGGTAGAGATTGTGGAAGAGTCAGAGGTAAAGGTGGCAAAGGTAGAGGAAGAAGCAGTAGTTCTGGCAAAGGTCATTTTCACTGCACCTATTTTAATAAAGATGGCCACCTTGAAAGTCATTTCTTTCAAAAGAAAAGAGATAACTATCATTCAAATTTCCACAAGGAAGAAGGTGAAATTTCTCAAACTTTATTTCTCACACGTAACAAACTTGAAGCTTGTGATGATTTTACATGGTATTTGGATAGTGGTTTTTCAAATCATATGACTAGAAATAAAAAATTGTTTGTGAAGCTAGATGAGAATGTGAAAGGGACATTTATTTTTGGCAATGATAATGAAGGATATGTAATGGGAAAAGGTATTATTTTCATATGAGTTAAGAATGGAAAAATGATGTATGTTCAAGATACCTTGTTTGTTCCAAACTTAAGGCACAACTTGATTAGCATAGGGCAACTGAATTCTAACAATTACAAGACTGTTTTTGAAGGAAAGTACAGTAATATTTTTTACAACAATGCCCTTGTAGATGAAGTTCCCATGACTGATAATAGGATGTTTTTGTTAAGAATGGAATCAAATGTAGTTTGTTTGAAGGCCTTAGTCAATGATTCTTGGCTTTGGCACAAAAGGTTTGGACACCTTAATTTTGGATATCTATCCCTTATGCAAAAGAATAATTTAGTAAGAAGTTTTTAGTATTCCATAGATTCCAATAATAAGATATGTGAAGGTTGTGACATAGGGAAGCAACAAAGAGCAAGTTTTCCTCATTACTAGTTTAGATCATATGAGCCATTGGATTTAGTACATTCAGATATTTTTGGCCCTATGCAAACCTTGTCACTTGGAAACAACAAGTATTTTCTTCTATTTGTAGATGGTTATTCAAGAATGTCTTGGGTTTATTTCATAAGTCATAGATCTCAAGATTTTAGTTGTTTTCAAAAGTTTAAAGTTCATGTTGAGAAGGAATTAGGATATTATTTGAAAGTCTTGAAAATTGATTGAGGTGGAGAGTTCACCTCTAATGAATTTAAGGAATTTTGCATCTCACATGGAATTAATAAGGAGTTAACTACTTCTTACACTCCTCAACAAAATGGAGTAGCAGAGAGAAAAAAAAAAGTGGTAGAAATGGCCAGATGTATGTTGAGAGAAATGTGTTTGCCAAACATGTATTGGGAAGATGCAGTCCATTCAGCCATATATATTCTCAATATAAGTTCTACAAATATGGTAAAAGATTAAAGTCCTTATAAAGCTTGGTTTTATAGAAATCCTAATGTTTCTCATTTTAAAATATTTGGGTCTACATGCTTTGTTTATATTCCTAGTCAACAAAGGGAGAAGTTAGATGGAAAATCTGTAAGATGTGTTTTCATTGGATATTCAGAAGAAAGTAAGGGTTATAGATGTCAAGATCCACTTACCAATAATCTTTATGTTAGTAGAGATGTGATCTTTGATGAAGGGGAAGTTTATTTCAAGAATGAAGGAGAAGTTAAAGTGATGAATCCACATATTGAAGGCTTAATTTTTGATAATAATGATGAATCTTTGCAACCCTCTACAACAAGATATATGGGCTCACCTTCAAGGATTTATCCATTGAGGGTATCTTCATCCTCTCCAACAATAAGAACTCATGTTGATAGCCAAGCAATATCTCCATTCAGTCCTCCTAGAAAAGCAAAAACTTTAAAGAAAATATATGAGACCTCTAGGTATGTTGATCATAATTTTTCTCTTCTTTCTTCTACGCATGTTGAAACTTTCAGTTTTAATGAAGCTTGTTATAATGAGTTATGGATGCAATCCATGGAAGACGAGATTGCATAAATACAAAAAAATGAAACATGGGTGTTAGTTGATCTTTCTCATGGAAAATCCACTATTGGTGTAAAGTGGATTTACAAACTTAAATTTAATACGGATGGAAGCGTTTCAAAACATAAAGCATGTTTGGTTGCACAAGTATATGTGCAGAAAGAAGGCATTGACTATGATGATACTTTTTCTCCTGTAGCAAGAATGGAAACAATAAGGATATTTCTTTCTATTGCAACTCAATTAAAGTTAATTGTTTATCAAATGGATTTTAAATCTGCTTTCTTAAATGGATATTTGAAGGAATAAATTTATGTTGATCAACCTAAGGGTTTCATTATTGACGGTAAAGAAGATAAGGCGTATAGGCTTAAGAAGGCACTTTATGGTCTTAAGCAAGCCCTTAGAGCTTGGTACTCTAGAATTGATGACTATCTTCATGATCATGGTTTTGTTAAATGTTCTTTTGAGAGTGTTGTCTACAAAAGGGTTGTTGGGTCAGATTTCATCATCCTTTGATTATATGTAGATGATTTAATCTTCATTAGCACCTCATTTCCACTTATGGAGAAATTTAAAGAGGCAATAAAATCAGAATTTGAAATGTATGATTTGGGAGAAATGCAATATTTCTTGGGAATGCAAATTCAACTAACAACTGAAGGTATATATATTTGTCAAGCTAAATATATTGAAGACATGTTGAAGAGGTTTATCATGAAAACTTGTAAACCTATGAGCACTCCTCTTGTAGTTGGGAGTAAACTGATGAAAGATGATGAAAGTCCACTTTGTGATGCTACCCTTTATAGATCTTTGATTGGCATCCTTATGTGACATCCACTAGACCAGACATTATGTTTTTTTTCATTCTAGTTGCTAGGTTCATGCATCAACCTCACGAGTCCCATTGGCGGGAAGCCAAAAGGATTCTCAGATATGTAACTGGTACTAAATTTTATGGATTGTTTTATACCTCTGCTAATGATTCAAATTTTGTATCATACACATATGCAGATTGGGAAGACAACTTGGATGATCGAAAGAGTACCTCTGGATATGTTTTTCTCTTTGGAGGAAACCTTGTTTCTTGGAGAAACAAAAAGAAACTCACTGTTTCACTATCTATAGTTGAAGAAGAATATATTGTTGTGTCATCAACAAGCACACAAGCCATTTGGTTTTCAAGGTTGGTGGACGACTTGGGAATGGAAGTATGTAAACCCATCAAAGTTTACTGTGATAATCAAAGTACTATCTCCATGAAAAAGAATCTGTTTTTCCATAGCATAAGAAAACATATTGACATTCGACATCACTTCATTAGAGAGCTTGTCCAACAAGAATTTCTCTTTTTTGAATTTTGTAAATCTGAATATCAGCTTGCAGACATCGATTAGAGAAACTCAGAGCACAATTGGGAATCCTCAAACTTGACATTAAGGGGGATATTGAAGGAACTAATGCCTGAGTTTTTGGCATGTATGTGACCATTGGAGCTAATAAGTTGGGCATCTTCTTCAAATAATTGTTTTTTCCATTTGTTGTTTTTAAATTGCCACATTTCTCGTCCTAATCTCCATGTTTCCATTTGTATTCATTGAATTGAAGCCCATCAAATTCTATTTATAGAGAATGTAATTTCATGTTTAATTAAAGGTGTTTTAGTGAGTATTGTTAGTGATAAAGCTTTGTTACTTTTGCACTGTAACATAGACTTCTGAAATTTATGTGTGTGAAAACAGAGATACTTTGTTTTTTACTGTTTTGCAATAGATGCACTTTGTACCATTTTTTACTGTTTGGAATAAAGGGATATGATAGTGATTTCTTGAATATGATATCTGAGTTTTTTCTATTTCTCATAAGCTATAGCTGATAATCAATGATCGGTTTTTTCAAACAGAGTTTATTTTTTTTCTGAAACTGTATTTTCTGGGCGTGACTCCTCAGTGAGCACTTAAACTTTGTTTGAAAAAATCGATCATTGATTATCAGCTATAGCTTATGAGAAACAGAAAAAACTCAGATATCATATTCAAGAAATCAAGGTCATAACCCTTTATTCCAACAATAAAAAATGGTACAAAGTGCATCTATTGCAAAACAGTAAAAAACAAAGTATCTACGTTTTCACACACAGAAATTTCAGAACTCTTTGTTACACTGTAGAAGTAACAAATCTTTATCACTAACAATACTCACTAAAACACCTTCAACTAAACATGAAATGACATTCTCTACAAATAGAGTTTGATGGGCTTCAATTCAGTGAATACAAATGGAAAAGTGGAGATTAGGAAGAGAAATGTGGAAATTTCAAAACAACAAATGGTAGAAACAGTTATTCGAAGAAGAGGCCCAACTTGTTAGCTCAAACTGTCACAAACATGTTGAAAAATCAGGCATTAGTTCCTTCAAAATATGGGTAGTGACATACCGTGGGATCCAATCAAAAAAAGGCCAATAGTAATTTTAGCACACCCTAGTTAGCGGCTGCTCTCATTCGCTATTACCCTGTATCACATCAATCTTATAAAAATTTCATTCTAGAAATTCCTAAAAAGAACTCATAATGAGACTTCTTCATCTATTTCAGAAATGGATAGGGACTATACGAAACCAGAAAAAAGATCAAGAAATGAGGAGTTGGAAAGAGGAAAAGACAAAATAGTAGCTATGAAGTGAATTTCTTGATGTTTCTGAATTGGTGCAACTATGTATCTATCTACCTACTACCTTCTGATAATATTTCAATCAACTATAAGGTGACACTAAATATTATATATATTTAAGACTTCATTGACCTCACCTCGCCCTTTTGTTTGTGCTCAGCCTAGCTTGGATTCCTCATACCCTTTGGAATTCGTTTCAGAGAAGATTGGAGAATGTAACGAGGGATTTTCACTTAGCTGATTATTTACAATATAATTAACTAATTCTCTCGTTACAAGGGGCTAGTTTGAGGAGGTTGTCGACGTGGAGGGGATAGTTCGAGGATGCTTTCCGACGTAGTAATGGGGTTCTTCGGATGCTTGCCGACATATGGAGAAAATGTCAGGGGCTTGCTTCATGACAGTATAGGAAGGAGCAACAACTTCCATAATTATAGCATCACCCACCTTAATCCTTCGGACCCTCCTACAAACAACTGAACATAGATATTTAAACAACACCGTGTGACAACTACCAGTTGCCCCCTTCTCTGATGTATGTCGTCAATCCTCAGGAAGCGAGGGAACAACCCTATCATGCTTTCCATTCTATGAAAAAGAGAGATTAAGGGTAGGTCTTGATGTCTCTGCTAGGTGCTTTCTTAAACAACATATCCTAAGTTGTAAGGTTGGTGCATCTCATACTCGGAACTACCCTGGTTCCCTCTGGCCTCTCCGATATGGCTAGCAGCATCAACAGAACATAAGGTAGGGTATATAAATGAGATTTAAATGTGTCTTTATCTCTAGTAGTGAGAAGTAGTTCAATTATGGGGGAGATGAATGGGCAAGGACAAGTTTTAGGTGCACTAAAGAGAGAAGATCCATTCTTAGTAGCTCAGCTAAGGCCAAGGCTAATAAACAAGTTGGACTAAATCTTGATGAAAGTGCCACTAATTTTTCTTTTTATTGCAACTAACAGGTTTAGCTACTAAGTTAGTTGTTGGAGTTGCAGACTCTCTTATATCTTACTCTCTTGTTGGTGGTACTGGTTCTTCCTTCTTATTATGGGGGTTGTGTCCATAGAGCTATTTCGATCATCAAAGCTAGTGTCTTGCAGGATGGAAATAGCCTATCGATGATATCATCTATATCTTGTGCAGGTAGACCTAATTGATCTGATTTACCCAGAACCACTAGCACTAGAGCCAGGTAGAGAGGAATCTAGGGAATATCCTCAAGTTGCAAAGAAAGATTGAGTTTTTGAATCCCTAGTTCATGTTAATTAGTATGTATAAATTTTCTGGACTTTTCCACTGTGGAAATGTGTCATATTTATCTTTTTTTCAAGTTAATAATGTTGATTAAGGTTGGTTTTCATTGATGTCAACCCTTGAAGAAAGACC